>RJWJ010019001.1:0-30845 GCA_004363605.1 Indri indri
TTTTTTTTTTTTTTTTTTTTGAGACAGAGTCTCACTCTCTTGCCTGGGGCGAGTGCTGTGGCGTCAGCCTAGCTCACAGCAACCTCAAACTCCTGGGCTCAAGCAATCCTACTGTCTCAGCCTCCCGAGTAGCTGGGACTACAGGCATGCGCCACCATGCCCGGCTAATTTTTTCTATATGTATTTTTAGCTGTCCAATTAATTTCTTTCTATTTTTGGTAGAGACGGGGTCTCGCTCTTGCTCAGGCTGGTCTAGAACTCCTGAGCTCAGAACGATTCGCCCACCTCGGCCTCCCAGAGTGCTAGGATTACAGGCATGAGCCACCGCGCCCGGCCCTAGGTCTATTTCTTGAATAGATATATCTTCAATTTAGCTTAATTATATGTATTTTTTTACTACTATTATATTTTATGTTTTGCATTTGGGTTGATTTTTCTATACTTATTATTTTCTCCTTTTTAAACCTTGTTTGGATTGATCAATATTTTCTTATTCTTTGCCATGCTTTATTGGTTTAGAAGCTATCTATTCCATTTTCCATTTTTATAGTTATTTAAAAATTTTTACTTACTCATAGACAATTAAGAAAGTCAAAAGCTAACCAATAACTTTCTTTTTCTGAGCAATAACTTAGAATATTTTAACTTTGAAGATTGTCCACATTAAGTTAGTTTTTGGACCAATTTACTCATCATTCTTCTCATAGTTTATACAATAATTGCTATACAAATATAACCACGAATTTACAAATTCCTTTGCTCATCATTGCTTCTTTTACCTCCACTCTCCTTTCTGGGAGAATTTAGCATTTCTCAGGTGAAGGTCTTTTGGTGAAAAAATTTCTCAATATTGTTCTTTTGAGTATGTCTTAATTGTATTCTTGTTCTTGAAAGGTAGTTTTTTTATTGTTTTATTTTTTGGCTATAAAAATCTAAGCTGACAATTACTTTCTTCAGTATTTGTAGGCCATTATTTCTCTTGCTTCTGCTTTCAAGGTTTTGTTTTTTGCATTTTAGGCAATCTACCTTTTTCTCTAGAATTGCTATTAAGATTATTATATCTATAGAATACCCTAATTATACTGTGTTTAAGCATGAATTTGGTCTTATTTATCTTGTTTGTGATTTAGCATATTTTGTGAATCTGATAATCTTTGTCTTCCTTACTCTGGAAAATTCTCAGCCATTGTCTTTCAATATTACCTTTCATTTATCATCTCTGTTTCATCTTAAAACTCTAACCACAAGCATATTGGCCTTTGTTATTCTTTCCTCCATGTCTCTTAATTTTTTCCTGTTTTTTGCTGTTTATTTTATATAGAGAACATATAGTATTGTATTAAGGGCAATTACTTTGAACTATCATTGAGTTAATTATATCTATTCTCTGCTATGTCTGATATTGTATATTAACTACTCCTTTAATTGTTTAATTTTAGTGACATTATTTTTTTTATTTTGAAGAAATGCCATTTAAATTTTTTTCAAATCAGCCTGGTGTATCTTGAAAGTATCATATTCCTTTCTTTTATTTTTATTTCTTTAAACAGCATAACATTTTCATGTTATTATTTATTGATGATTCCACAGTCTACTGTGGAGTATAAATGTGCTGTTTGTTATATTTAATGACTTGACCATGATAGCCTATATTCTCCCATGTCTTATGCTTTTGGGCTATGTGTTTATGTTAGAAAGGAGGGAGAGCTTTATTTAAGAAAACCTTATGGGGACTGGATTGAGCATGAATCTCTGGAGTGACTTTATGCTTTCTACTGCCATGAGCATTCCTAGACGGGATGACTCGACTACTTTCGTGCTAATATACTAGTTTCTGCGTTCCTAGACCACACACGAGTGTACATTTGATTCAAAGTCTGCTTAAGGACCCACCTCTTGTTACAAATTCTTAGAGGAGATCTTTTCCTTTAGTGCCCAGGCCAAAAAGGACAAGTTTTCTCTACCCAACTCCATAAACTGGCAGATGATTTCCCTGCTAAACTTACCTTCCACCAAAGGTGTGGATCTCTGCCAGCCCTGGCTTTACCCGGGCGTGTCAGTCAGCTCCTCACTATACACGGTCTCGGAGTCTGTTTCTTAGGCCCTGATGATATTAATAGTTAAAAACCTAAACCCCTCCATAGTCTACCACCCCAGCTTTCTCCTTTTTTGTATGTCTTCTTAGGGAGTTCTCATATTTTCCTGAGTACTCAGATATGAAAGTATTTTTGTTGCATTTTTCCATTAGGATGACCATCACCAAAAAACACAAATAACAAGTTTAGATAAAGATGTGGAGAAATTGGAATGATTGGGCATTGCTGGTAGGAATGCAAAATGATACAGCTACAACGGAAAAAAATAAGATGGTTCCTCAAAAATTTAAATATAAAATTGCCATATGATCCAGCAATTCCCCTTCTGGGCATACAATCCAAATAATTGAAAGCAGGGATTTGAACAGATATGTGTATATCAATGTTCATACCAGCATTATTCACAATAGCCAAAAGGTAAAAGTAACCCAAGTGTCTATCGATGAATGAATCGATAAACAAAATGTGGCATGTACATACAGTAGAATATTATTCAGCCTCAGAAAGGAAGGAAATTCTGACACATGCTGTAACATGGATGGACCTGGAGGACATTGTGCTACGTGAAATAAGCCAGTCACAAAAGGACAAATATTGAGTGGTGCCACTACTATGAAGTGCCTAGAATAGTTAAATTCATAGAGACAGAAAGTTGAAGGGTGACTGTCAGGGGCTGGGGAGAAGAAAGAGGAGAAAGCTATTGTTTAATGGGTGTGAAGTTTCAGTGTTAGCAGCTGAAAAAGTTCTGGAGCTGGTTGGTGGTGATGGTTTTATGACAATGTGAATATGTTTAATGCCACTGAACTACACACATTTTAAGTGTCAATTTCATGCTATATATATGTTACTATAATAAAAAACAAATGTATTTGTTACTTTTTATCTAGAATTTCTAGGTTTTCTTTATCAGAAAGTTTTCCAGGTTATTTGAACTGCATTTTTATCCAAAATAGGCATTTCTCTGCTTATTTTACTCTTAGGACTCTTAAGCTTTTATTCCACTTCAACGTATTGCAGACATAAATAGGAGAGCAGAGAAAATGAAACCCAAGACTTTATTAATATAGAATTCTTGCTTTCATTTAGTCTTTTTATTGCTATGGTGGTTATAATGTGTGAATATAACAGGATCACGGGGATCTCAGGTCTACGAAGATGGGAAGCAGAGCGGAGTCTGACCACACAAGAAACGGAACTGGCGCTGATGCAGCCACAGGGTCCCGTCCTGCACGTAGAGTTTCCTTCTTCTCACTGGCTTTGCTGTTCTCTAGCAATTATCCCTCTATCTTTGCTTTTTCATGGTATTCATTCACTTCAGTTTGTTGTAACCCATTTGAATTGACCAGGCCCTATTTGCCTCACAAAAATTCTTCATGTAATATTTTGCTGTCTGCCCTTCCTAATAACTGCTGCAGGCTCTTGGCTTCCCAATTCCGAGTTTCTGATTTGCTTATGATTTTGAGTCTAATCATCTGGGCTATTAATAGATATGCCCATGCACTAAAAATAAACGCGCAAGGAAGTTCCACTTCTGGTGGGACAATGAGAAGAGTTTCATGGACCTACTCCCCGGTGAAACTGGTGAAAAAAAATTTTAAAATCTCGACCATTTAAAGTTTCTGGAAATGGTCCCAAGGGCATATAGAAAAAGAAAAAAAATATTCCACAAAGCCTCCTAAAACTTGGTAAGAACAGTTAGAATGTGTGGCGTTCGAACTACAGCCGGCTTCCTCCTTCGCCCCAGTCCAGTGTGGGTGGAAGCGCCCTCCAGAGGCGTGCTGCCAAGAAACAGGGCTTTCTCTTCCCTTAGCTGCCAGCCAGAGGGCTACGGTATCTTCCTAGGACCGGAAGAATGTCAGCCTTTCTCCCACTGTCCCCAGCTACATGTCGCAGAGGCTGAGCTCTGGGTGAGTACAGACAAGAGTTGGGGGCTTTTTCCAACTAGCTTCCACTCATGGGACAGAAGCTTTACATTGGGAACAGTAAATTCCAGAGCCCTGTCACCCTAGTCCTGGCCCTTGCTGCAGAGGTCCCAGGCCAGGAGTGGCAAGCTGAGACCCGAGCCTACTGCACTCAGCCCCTACCCCATTTCTGAATGTCCAGATCCTAGAGCAGACGTGTCACTTAGAAACAAGGTGTCACTTTCCCTGCCCTGAGCTTCAGCGGGTCAGAGATTTTACCCCGGGAGAAAGGGTCATAGAACAGCTGAAGCTCCTTCTAAGGGAACTGACTTCATTTGCAATAGAGCATGGGAAAGTTCAAGCCCCAGCGCGCTCTCAAAAAATATGGACATTGTGGTTAAAAAAACCGAAACAATTAAAAGGAAATGTGTAGATTCATTAGAGATATAAGTTAAACCAAAGGCCAGCTAGTTTACCAGAGAAAACTGGTGAAAGTTAAAAAAAGTTAAGACAGTTAAGAAGAGCCCTCTGGGGGGTTGGAACAAATCTGAAACACCTCAAAAACTGTTCCTGCAAAGGATTCTGAGTTTATTTGGGTCTGTCTGTTGCACAATGTATGCCCCAGGGCACTGCTGAAAACAAAAGAGCAATGGGCCGGCAATTAATGGTGCTCAACAGCTGGCTGTGGTCAGGGAAAGAGACAGGCAAAGGAGCCCTGCCAACCCCACTGTCATGCCGCTCCAGGCTGCTCCCTTTAGGAGCAACGTTGGAGGCTTCACACTGTGGCTGGGAGCGGGATAGACTCCACCAAAGGAATTTAGCCAATAACTAAACAAACAAACAACAATAGCAAGGCCTAGACTAGGAGGCTGGAGAACCAGTACTAGACTTGCTATCACATATTACCTAAATGTCTAATTTCCAAAAAATAATTGCATGACATACCAAAAAAAGGAAAGTCTGACTTATGTGTGGAAGAAAAAGCAGACAACAGAGACTGCCTGTGAGAGCTACCAGATGTTGGATTTAACAGACAAAGACTTCAAGTAGCCATTATAAATATGCTCAAAGAACCAAAGGAAACCAGGCTTAAAGAAGTGAAAGAAGGTATGTTGACAACATCTCATTAAGTAGAGAATATCCATTGATAGAAATTATACACACGCGCGTGCACACACACACACACACACATATGGAAATTCTTGAGTGGAGAAGTAAAATAGCTCCAGAATCGAGTGAAATGAAAAATCCGCTGGAGGGTCTCAACAGCAGAGTTGAACTGGCAGAATAAAGAGTGAGTACACTTAAATAAAATGCATTAGAAATTATATACCCTAAAGAATGGAGAGAAAAAAGAATGAAGAAAAATAAATAGAACCTCAGAGAAACGTGGGACACCATCAAGTACACAACATTAGCCGAACGGGAGCACCAGACGGAGGGGAGAGAAATGAGCAGAAGAAATAGTGACTGAAAACTCCTCAAACATCACAAAAAATGTTAATCTACACATCCAGGAAGCTCAGTGAACTCTAATCATCTGGGCTAAGAGTGAAGGTTTCACCGGCACAAAACAAGGCCATCGCTCTCCAGCATCTGTTAGAAGGGAGTACAGAAAAGACAAAAAGCAATCAACATCATTTGTAGAATTACGAAGTAATCAACTCAATTTTGGTCTTAGCTAATGAAAATTTATTAGGTCACACATCAGCAAGAATTGTACATTGATGAGAATCCTGAGATCCAGCAAGACCCTTAAGTACCTTCAGAATCAAAAAAATATTAAAAATAATCAGTAATAATTTCATAAGTACAGTTTGTTTTATTCCATTATAAATACTATACTATTATAAATATTAGCTTTGTTGACTAAAATGTTTGATTAGCATAAAATATTAACACATGTCACATCGCACAGCACCTCATGTACAAGACAGGTTCAAAACCAGCCCTCCTCCCTTCGGGGACGGAGCGGGCCTTGCGCGTAGACAGGTGAGGTTCGGGAGGTTCGGAGGCCGTCCTTTCCCAAATGCCCTTCTCCTAAGACCTCAGTCTTTCTAGTTAAGGCTCCTCCGCCTCCACATGCAAATGAAAGAAGGATTCTATTTAAAGCTGGATTCATCCTTTATGGAAATATGAATGAGCTAATGCTATCCTTCATGAAGGCAAGGCAGAGAGACTGGAAAAACTCAGGATACCTAAGCATGACCCAGATTGGAAGAGGACACAACTTGGGCAGGGCCTGGGGGTATGAGACGCAACCCTGACAACTTTTGCACCTTACATCTATGCTGCTCATGCAGGGGCTTTTGAAAAGTGAATTACCTTGTGGTGAAATAATTCAAATTTGATAAACTCATTTATCTCTGTATCCACAAGTATTTTTGAATGACTACAATTTGAAGTGATGACAGAAAACCCTTTGTAGAAAAACTGGTGTTCTGTAGTGAGCCACATGCATTAAGGTATGTCATAATCATAAAACAAATACCAGCCACGAGGCTTTGTTCGATACAATAATAACAGTAGAGATAGGTGTTTACAGAGAGGACTAAGTGCTTGTATTCTAACGAGTTAAATTATCTACATTCTTTTGTGGATTGTAAAATTGAGAAGGAAAGGATGACAAATTATAGAGAGGCATACTCTTTATAAACAAGTCTGTAATCAAGGGGTCTCAGGAATGGTCTAGCATGAGCCAGGCCATGGCACTCAGTCCACCCGCATTGCCTAATGAAGTGCTGTGGCAATCGCAGCTTCACTCCTTTGAGTTAATCTCAGTGTCCCTGGCCTCTAACGCACAAAAGTATGGTCCGAAAAAGGAATGCATGTTATTTTTCATTGATTTATAAAGTCTGTTGGAAAATATGTTTTTAACAGAATAAAAATAAACTGTGTTAGTGAAAACGTAAGTCTGATTTTCTTTATCTTTAATTTTTTTTTTTTTTTTTGACTGAAAGTACACAGAGGAGAGACACCCATCAAACCTCTGGTGGCAAGAAGGGTCAGGAAAGCTAATTATTGACCCTCCCATTGAAGGACAAATAGAAGTTGGGGTGGGGAGAGTAGTCCAAACAAACAAAGCCAGATGCACAAAGGCCAATGGTCAAAGTGAGCATGCTGTATGTCCTTGTGGGGGGTGGGTAGGGTCAGTGCAGATAGTCAGCCTTCTTGAAGGGTACGGTGTGAAGGGGAGGTGGGAGTGAAAGTCCCAGCCATCAGAGATGTGGCTGGAGAAGTCAGGCAGACACCCTCCCATACTCCAGCAAGACCTGACAATGGCTTCAACTTAAGCAGAGCCAGTGGGAATGATGAGAAATGAAGGAATTCTAGAAATATTAACAGGAGGTAAAGGCAAGAGAATGTGGTGTCTTTTATTAATATAGAAGAAAAGAGTGGAGTCAAGCATTTGTCCCAGTGTCTGATTTAAGCCATAGGGGACTGGCATTACGAGTCACTGAGATGGTGCTGCAAAGGAAGGAGGGCATTTGGCAGATGAGATTATGGGCAGATGATGAGTGGGGGCAGAGGCCACCATGACTAACAATTGTACGGATTTCAGTTTCATCTTTACATGACATAATTTTTCTGAATCCTATTCCTTTTCTGGTCTCTTTTGTTTGGAACTGAACACTTTTCTCTAAATTTCAACTGAAAACTCTAATAAGAGAACGTGAGAAACACTCATAGTTGCTATCAGAAAGGCACCCACTCCACCCGCTCAGGAAGCGCCCACAGTAGAGGCACAGCCCAAGCATTCAGACCAAAACAAAGCTCTTTACCTGAACTATCCAGATAATCAAAACCAAAACAGTGAGAGACATTTTTCTGTTATCCAGACAATGGCCTGAAATCCTTCCTTTGTTTGATGCATGTAGTCAGAGTGAAGCTTAAACAATGTTATAGAGGAACGATGAATGTTTACAATCATCTCCTTTAACTTTAAATAAATAGAATTTGTTTTCCTTAGTGATTGCAGTTAGAACACATTTTAGATCTTCAGACACGTCCAAGAACATCTAGTAACACTAACTAGGATCCAGAAAAAAATTTTTTTTACATACCCTTGATGGTAAGTTAACTTGATCTTCATAAGAACTGCCTTGGCTAGTGTCAGAGTGTAAGTTAAAGTGTCTAAAGTTTGAGAGAAAACAGATCACCTTGAGAAACCACTTTGGATGATCAGGGAACTATAATGTCAGCACTCAAACCACACCCATCATGCGGGTGGAGAACTGCTACTAAGCGCCATATGAAAATAGCTGAGTGGTTTCCAAACGCAGGGAGAGATCTATAGCAAGCACTGTGGTGTTAGTTTTAGGGGTGGGGTTCTTTCTTTCAAAATATTTTAAATCATTTTAAAAGATATGTTTCCTTATGTGTTGTACTGCTTGTTTTTTTTTTATACTAGCTAAGAATAGCACCTTTGCTAAAAGAGCTGGGCTGTGTTTGGTTGCTAGAGGATACCTACACTATTGAGTAAGAGACATGTTCTAATATTTCTTGCTCCAAAAATTACTCTCTGACAATCTATTTTATATTACATAATGAAATTCCACCATTAGAAATTCTTTTTCCTGAGGAATGATAACAATTTATGATTTTCACAAATCGTCTGAGAGTATCCTTTCCATGCAATAGCAGAAGGAAGAAGGTGAAGGAAGCTTAAGACAGAGGAGGTGAAGGACATGAAGTTGGGTAGGATCACAGGAGATTTTGAGAGGCCATGAGAAAAGGATGAGAGTAGGGGCAATGGTGGCTGAAAAAGTGGGTAGAAGAACACAAAACAAGTCTTCAGACTTCACAGTTTTCATGGAGCTGGGTCCATGGTCAACAGATAGTGAAAGAAGAGCTGGGTCCATGGTCAACAGATAGTGAAAGAAAAGAAGGGAGTTGAGTAACTTGACTGTATGTCTGATTATTACTGACCTTCTAGACACACAGATGCACACACTACCAATACATACATTACACTTATTTATTCACAAAAATATGACAATCTTTACATGTAACAGAGCTAAAAGAATGTGGATATCAGCAAGTAATGATGTAACTGTCTTTTTTGCATGTGGTGACCCATGTAGTGTCTGATAAAGTTGTATTGTTATTACGGGTCCTTGCACACAAGGTTGAACAATCCTGTCTTCACTGGTCCCAATAGCTTGAGATAACTGTATCTGCTGTGCAGATCTGTCACTGGAGGGCAAGAGAGGGAAATGCCAGTGAAGGTGATGCAAAAAGGAAGTCCTGGGGCTCCAAAACATCAGGTACCATAGCCCACTTGATATCAGCTACGTAATACCTTCATAAATATTTATTGCTTTGGACATTGTATTTGGGCAAAACACAAAGGATAAAAACAGGAAGGGTCTTGACCTTTCAGAACTTTAAAATATTAATATTAATCAAATACTCTCATAAAAGAATGAAATTTAATTAAAAACCAAACAAATACTATGAAGAAAAAGGAACATGACTTACAGGAGAATACAACAAAGATACCTGACATATTTCCATGGAGGTGTGGAGGGGAAAGATGGATGAGAAATGCTTCTTTGAAAAAGAAAGTGTTGAGCAGAGATCTGGTGGGTGTGTAGCAATAGTTCTCTAGGTGAGTAGGGAGAGAAGAAGATATGTATGTACAGATAGGATGACAGAGAGAGTGAGAGCCAGGAAGCAGGAACAAAATGACAGGAGGAAACAAGGTGCATTCCAAGAAATGAGAAATGGTGAGTGCGGCAGCTGTACATAGAGGAGAAGGGAAGAGTCGTTCAAAATGAAGAAGTAGGCAGGGAGCCAACTGTATAGCGCTTTAAGCCCAGTTCAGGATTCCTTTTTTATCTTAAGGGGAATAAGAAGCTGATAAAGTATTTTAAGCAGATATGTTTTAGTAAAATTTGTGCTAGCTGTAGTGTGTAGAATGGATTGGAGAGGAATAAAAATGACCAATTAAGAGTCTATTGCAGGAAACCAAATACAAATGATGTGTCATAGGATGGTTGAGATGCTATTTTTGGGAAGAGAATCCAGTGTAAAGAGAAATATATTTTGGTTTTAGATATGTTGAGTTTGCGGGTCCTTGAAATACCAAAGAAAGAATGTTAAGTGACAGTGAGACAGCCGGATATGGAGCTCAGTGCCTATGTCTGGGATGGCTGGAGCCACTTGGCAGCTCTTGCTCCATTTGTAAGAAGAAAATGGCACACTGAGATTAGGGGCTCCTCTGAGCCATACCAAGTTTGCCTTCTAACTATGTAAAGACCTTAATTAATGTGTCTATTGAATTCTGGTTTGCATTTCTCAACTTTATCACCTGCAAGCCTAAATTTTATTGTATGGCACATATAATGAGCATCCTAAGTGATTTCTCTTTTACTCTAAAGGTAGCATTTAAAATTCAATTTACAGATTTCTCACAGTGTTGTTGACTGAAAAGAAAACAACTGGCTTCTATGGACAGATTCATAGAAAAATGCCCATTTATTTTGACCATTCATTCAATAAAATATTTATTGGGTATCTGCTATGGGTAAGACTCTCTTCCAGGTACTAGAGATAGAGCAGTAAACAAAACAGTAAAAACAACAAACCTACCCTCACAGAGTTTACAAGGAATAAGCTGTTGGTATATGATACAATATATACATTAAGCAAAATAAATAAAGTTAACACATAGTGTGTTAGATAATGATAAATATCAAAAAGAAAGCATCAGGTAGGGAAGGGAGTTAGGAAATGCATGTGTGTTGAAAAGCTTCAAATTTTGACAAGAGTGTCCAGGGAAGACCTCAGAAGCTGCATTTGGAAAAACATCATGAAGAACAATGAGGGAGTGAATTGTATGGATATCTGAGAGGACAACATTCCAGACATAGAAGACAAACAGCAAAATGGCAGATATAAATTCTACCTTATAGTCAGTACACCAAATTCAAATGGATGAAATTCCTCAACTAAACGGCAGAATTTGACAGATGTGTATAAAAATGATCCAGCCATATGCTATCTACAAAAGACAGCATTATTCAAATAGCAAAAAAATAGAAACAACCCAAATTTCCGTTGATGGATGAATAAACAAAATGCAGCTTATCCATACAATAGAGTTCATTCATCCATAAAAAGTAATAAAGTGCTGATACATACCATGATATGAATGAATCTTGAAAACATGCTAACTGAAAAAAGCCAGACACAAAAGGCCGCATGTTGTATGATTGTATTATATGAAATATTTAGAATAGGCAAACCTAAAAGAGAATGTAAATTAGAGGTTGGCAGGAGGTGGATGGAGGAGTAATGGGGAGTGACTGCTTATGGCAGAGGGTTTTATTTTTGGGGGGTGTAATGAAAATGTTCCAGAAATAGTGTTGATGGTTGCACAATCTTGTGCAATATACTAAGAATCACTGAATCATATACTTTAAAATGGTGAATTTTATAGTATGCAAATTTTGTCTTGAAATAAATAATTACCATAGTTCAAGAAAACAAATGACATAGCAGATTGGAAAATGGACCAAACAGAAATTCTAGAATTGGAAAAAACAATTATGAGAATTAAAACTACTGGGTAGTGAATAGATAGCAGAATAGAGACAGCTGAAAAGATAATTTGCATACTGGAAGATAATGTAGAAAAAATATCCACCATGAATGACAGAGAGAAAAATGATGGAATATGGGAAGATGGGATAAAAACATAAAGGATAGAGTTGAAAGTTCTGACACAAATTTAATTGGAGTCCCAGAAGAGAAGAGAGAGGAGAGAAAAAAAAGAGTGGAAGCAATAGTCGAAGAGATTATGCCTAAACATTTTCCATAACTGAAACAGATTCAAGCCATAGATTCATGACCTCCAAACAAACTCCAAGCAAAGTAACAAAAACCCACCCAGATATGTAATGAACCTGCTTAAAAACCAAAGATATGAAGAAAAAAATCTCAAGAACAGATCAGGAACAATATCAGATTACTATCAAAGGGGCAACGATTTGACTAACTATTAACTTCTTGAGAAATAAGAGAAACCAGAAAACAGGGAAACGGTATCTTTAGAGAGCTCGAGGAAAATAATGGACAAACTATAATTATGGCCCCATGTAAATTTTATTTCAAGAAAGAAGGAAAGTAAGATATTTTCAGTTAAATAAATCACTGGCACAATAGTATTTTTAGGATAACCAAGCATATTCTTTGGGAGAAAGAATAAAATACCAGATGGAAAGTTACAGTAATACAAAAAAATGACTGGTGATAAGATCGTTGGTGAAATAGAAGATAGACGTGAAGAAATTACTCAGAATGCAAAACTGTGAGAAAAAGATGAAAGACATAAAAGAGCAACTAAGTGATATAAGGGACACAATGACAATATCTAATGTGTGTTTAATCGTAGTCCCCAAAGAAAATAATCGAGAAGACAAAAAAGAGACAATATTTGAACAGATAGTTTGAAGACAGAATTTTACAGAACTGGTGGAAAATGATTCAGGAGCACATTGTAGGAAATGTGCAAAGTAAAGATCTTAAGACAGAATAAAAAGACAGATTATAAATAAAACTGACTGAGAATCTCAACATTTAACGTTTAGGGAATCTAGAAGAGAATGAACTATGCCTTGAGGAATGTAAACGCATTATAACTGTCGATACCTGTTGTATTCCCAGGCATATTTTGTTTGAGAATAAAGTTGAAACAGACATTTCCAGACAACCCCAAACTTACATTTTATTACTAATAGGCTTTAAGTAAAGAAATTTCTAAAGAGAAATGAGTATCTGAGATGTAGGATGAAATGATGTTCAAAGAAATTGTGAAACTTGTAGACAAATATAAATTAGCATTGATTGTTTAAAACAATAACAGCAACTACTAATTGTGTGGTTAAAAGAAATAGCAAAAATGAACCAAAATAATAATATGTAAGGCTGAAGCGGTGGGTGATTGTAATTAAATACGTCCAAGAAGTCCTTCATCGTTTTGGAATAAGAGAGAGATATTAAATATTGTTAGATTTTAGGTAAAGAATGCATGTCAAAATTTTAAGTCAATAAAAAAATAGAACTAGGATGTTTAACTTCCAGAGCAGCAGAGGGATAAAACTGAGCAAAAAACAATCAGTATGACTAAAAAATTTATAATGCACATTAAGTTATAATGTACATGAAGCTACAGATGAAGCCAGTAATGTGTTCTTCTTTCATACTCAAAATCTGGTCTTCATTTTAATAACTCTAATCATTAATACATGGTGTTTTACAGTATATAATTTTTGAGCTTTTAAACTAATTTTACAATAGCATCCACATTGTCAGCCTCTCTTTGATCCTAATAATTGAATGAAAAATATTTGAATGATTATTGATACAAATTTAACTGATTTCTATTTGTAGAACCTGATGATATTGATGAATAAATAGCATTAATTAACTATTTACAAAGTTTTTCTTCTGCAAACAGTGGATGCATTAAAAGCTATTGTTTCACTTTCATATGTTCACAGGCAATTTTGGAACTGAAAATGAATATATTTAGTTTTAAAAAACCAGTCTTTTGATGTGTATGAAAGTCATGCTTCATGGGCTGTTACGTGAACACATTTTCTGCAACTGCATATACTAAATTGTTTTCTTCCACCAGTCTTAAGATAATTAATTTTGAGGTTGATGGTGATGTTTCTTTAGCAGATTCATGTCTTCTGGTTTTCTTGTGTTAGTGATACAGTACAAATCTCACGGTGGGTAGGAAATGTTGAATATTTTGTGCAAAATACTTTTTGTCACCTCCTTTCTTGGAAAATAAAAAAAATCAGTATTTCATTTCACTTTCATTTTTAGCTTATTGCTGCTAAAATTTATTTCAAAATTTCAAAAATTGGGAAATAATAAATAAATATTAGAGTTGCATGACATAATAATAACACTATCACTACATCAAGAGAACAGACTACTCTCTATTCATTCTCTAAAAGGACAGCTCTCGTTCTGTTTCCTACATGTTTATCATATTCATAACCTATAACTTTTGATGTTTTCCCCTGGGGCCTCTCACCCCCATCTATTATGGAAAGGGTTTTCCGTGCAGGACTGGTGGAAATTTGTTTATCTCACAGACCAGGGCAGACCCAAGGCAACACAGACTGCTCCTCCCTCCAACACCACCGAGACGAGAAGGCAACGGCTGCCTCTTGCCACTTCTGTTCCAGAAACATAACGAGCACCCTGCACGCCTACCTTGGAAGGGAAATGTCAGATTTCTTAAGTCCAAAGGTTGGGGGAAAAGAGAAAAGGTTATGTTAGTTGTCTTTAAATTTAAATTAGGTTTCAATTTGAAACTATTAATTCCCCACCATTTTGAGACCATGGCAGAAAAGACCAAACCCACCAAAATGAAATTTGTCAATCCTCTTTAGGTTAGACCTGAAACTAGCATAGTGTCATTTCTGTAAAACTCCATTGGTCTCAGCAGTGAAAGACTGGCTGAGGTTCACAGGGAAGGGACAACATGTTCAGTTTTAATGGGAAAAATGCCAAAGAATCTGTGGCCATCTTTAATAAGCCACATGTGGTCACAGTGGGCTCACGTGAACATTTGGATGTGGCTACACAGCCATTCACTTGCTGCTAAACTAAACAGTATCAACTGTCCATCCTTACTCAAAGTTGGCAACACTGATTTACACAGCCAGTTTCATCACAGTGTTCACCTTTTACTTATTAGTCAATTAGGCAATTAACTATTAGCGTCACCCATGTGCAAAACGCTGGCACTGTGCTAATTGCTATGGAGAAAAAATATGAACCAAAAGCCTCAACCCTTCAAGAACCAAGAATATATTGAGAAGTTGATCATGCTTAAATAAGCACCAAAAAGAAAGGGCTGGTATTCACAGGGAGGTTTACCATTCAGTGCCTATTCAAGAGTATGTGCAGACAAGCTATGATCACAGGACACTGATTATTAAGACAATTTAAGATTCAGACATAAGTATCAAACCCATTAAACATTTCATTTTCTTCATTGTTAATATTCCAAGGCATTCAGCTCTGGTAATATTATCTAATAATCGACCACCCAATTTTGGGACTACTTAATGTTTTTATTTTAAAACATTTTATTTATTCTTAAAAGTAAAGTCTTCTATAACTTTAGGGGGAAGAAGATATAATCTGTAAAATGTGGCATTAAAAAAGATGGACTTACAGATCTGAAAGAACAAATGGATTGTCTTAAGAGATGAAGCCACTCGTGTGCCAGACACATGGAATTTTAGCGATTTCTCACACGAGTCACACGTGTGGGTGCGCACATACAACATACACACAGAGAAAATTGTAGGTGTTCGCACTGAGACTTTGGCTTGTGATTATCCTTATATGCAAAATGTTACAGACCTCAAAAATAAGTGGTGGAAAAAGCACATGTTATCCGTACTGAAAAACAACTGGTGTACTCTATGTCGCTAACAGCCCTAGAGAAAGAAATCTCTAAATAAGCATTAACTTTAAATCTGTAAAGAGTTATGACATCTCTGCCCCAAGAAATGCAGCTAAAATCCAAAAACAGTGTAGGATGGGACTAGAAGGAAAAGGAAAAAGGGACGCTACTAAATGAGTTACCCCTCGGGAAAGTTAAGGCTGACAGCCAGCATCTCCAATGTCAGCAAAAGGTGAACTGGCAGTTCATTCCTCAACTTCTAATAATAATACCTCCAGAAGTCCCCTCCAGATAAATTCTCAAAGGTCCTCCATGCTGATTGACTCGAAAGAATACTAAGTGAACGTGTCAATAACTGCATGTACTACCCTCAAATAGATAGGAGAGGGTGGAACTCAGCAACAACACACTTAACATCAGAACTTGGGTCCGAAAGAACATGTACATCAGGGAGGTCTGAGTGGAGACGGGGTGGACACAGGGAGGTGTCTTAGGTAAGGCTGCCTGGAAAAGAACTAGGAAGTGGAAGAGCGTGTGTGCAGGAGTTTGCTGAGGGGCGGGCGGGATGCTGCTCCTCTCCTCTCACCTGTAAGGAAGTGGGGAGGGCAGCATTGGCAGGCAGGGAAGTGGAGTCCAGAGGCTACTGCAAGAGTTCTCAGTGGATCCGAAGGGGAAGTTCCAGGTGGGTGGTCCTTCAGAGCTGTCCCACAGTGGGGCCAGGTTTTGAAAAGTAATAACTTGTTTTTTATTTTGGAGGGGATATTTTGATATGCCTCATACTATTAGGCTCCTAAAATCTTAACTTAGATGTAGTGTACCCCCAAAAATTTTGTACGGTTTATCTCCCACTTTATACAGTATGTCTAGAGTCCTCCAATGTACATGCTACTTCTCGAAATGGAATATTAAAAAAAATAATACAGAGAGCACTAGCTGTCTTTTAAAAGGGATCCCTGGAAGGAGTCACTCGACACTTCCGCTGCCTTCTCATGGGCTGGAACGTGGTCATGTGGCCACATCTAGAAGGCTGAGAGATGCACTCTTCGTTCTAGGCAACCAAACGTGCAGGGGAAAATGGATTTCTCCTACTTCCATGGACAAGGCGGAGGGTAGATATAGGAGGACCACCCGCCATCTCCACCATCGACACTGAATCCATTTAAATGTGAGACCAAGGTTAAACGACTGGGTAGTTACCGTTATTACGAAAGGTAAATGTACTACATTTCGACAATATAAAACTACTGTCCGGTAGATGAGGTAGGACAGGTCTGCGAGACGCACCAAGCAGCGATCCATCGTGAGATACAGTGACAGATCTGGGGTGAGGCATGAGCAGGGCACAGGCCCTGTGTGGAGGAGTAGCCCCAACCTGCATGTCGTGCTGTTGTGTTGAACTAAGGGTGAAAAACGGGAACCTAAAGGAACTACTCTGTAAGATACGTCAAGTAAACAAGGAGTCTTGCAGGTCTCTGGCCTCATTATCACCTCCACCCCGGTGGGCTTAAACCAGAACTTTTTAGTTTGGTGAACTGACTTTTCTTTCAAAAGGAGACAAAGGTTAAACTTGTGACTCAGTGTTGTGGTAACGTGATCTCTCAAAGACTTTTGCTCTTAAGACAAATTTGTCACAATGACGTATCACTGGTGATATCCCGTGTTCTTTAACTCTCCAAGAGACGAGGGAGTTATTCTTTAGGACAGATTAATTCCCCTGCTTGGACAGCTTCCCCACAGGAACCTGATTCTCCCGAGCACGGCACTAATAATATCCAGGCGACCAGGCTGTTCAAGCTACTTACAGCTGGAAAGTACAAAAGTCACGGACTGGGAAAGAATGAAAATTGCCCTGTGTAGACTGTCTAACGCACATGGAAAGCAATGGATTGAAAGCTAATACCTGCCTAAGGACAGAAAGAGGTTGATTTGGGGATGACAGAATACTGAGATTAATCTCAAAATTATGTATTGTGCATTGTGAAAAAATTTATGCATTGTGAAGTAATTTTAAAATGCAATTTTTTTAGTCATGTGGATAAAGTCCCATGTTTTAAATTTGACTTTTTCAGTTGCTTCATACAAGGCTAACTTAATTCGAAGGTATTCCATCTCAAAGATCAGTTATTAATATGAAGCATGCTTTTCTCCCCCGACGCACACATCTAGCCAACTCAAAAACTCGTGGTGGCGTTAATGTGGCCATTAACAGTCATCGTGTGACGTTTCTCAGTTCCGCCACGAGATGGCGGCACAGGCACGGGCGCCCGCGTGCAGTCTCGGCCGTGTGGGTGCGCGGCTGATGAACCTTCCGTTTTTGGACACATAAAGAATGACTCAAAGGCTAAACGTGTACCTTCTAGAATGTAAGCAGGTTACATTATTGCTTATTTTGTTGCTCATGTTCTTAAGTTCAAGACTGAAACATAATTTTCACCCCATAATATCAGATCTCAATTTGTTCTTTTATAAATTAAGCAACCTGGTGAAAAAACTATTTAGCTTCAGGCCCGTGGAGAAAACATCCTTAGTCATAAATCTTACTTGGTCTTTCTTCTGCTTTACTGACCCCCAAGAGAAATGATCTCGAATTGCTGTTCGCTCTAAGTTCTTCCCCCAGAGTCAGCGCTGCCCGCTCATTTCCGCAGTCTCTGCTCCCCTCATTTCAAGGACGCCTTCCGTGATTACTCTGTAAAAAATAATGACACCCCTTTGTACCTCTGATATTTCCCCCTGTGTTCTGATTTATTATTGCCCATCCACCATACATTTACTTGTTTATTTATTTGTTGTTGTTTGCCTCTAATAACATGTAACCCCCCACAAGACGGGATCGTGTCATGTTCCTGCACTAGGTAGGTGTCCACCAAACATGTGTTGAATATTTTGCCAGGAAGGCTGGAACACATAATTATACCACGGCGGTAGGTGTATTTAAACAGGACAAATGTAAGTGAAAGGCCCCTAACCTAAGAATGGAGAGGTAGAAGTTCTCATTCCTGTTCTGCCCCACTAGGGAGGGCCCTCATGCCATTACTAAAACTTTGTCAATATGGCTGGTCAATATTTAGTCAATACGGAGACTAAAATCATTTTTACTCACATCCCAACATAGATATGAAGCTCTGGTTAGATAAATTAGGCAATTACGGACTAATAAAATTCTTTTTCTAATTTGTAATGAGCTGAGATCACATGGAAGGAAGCTAGTTCCTTCTCTTCAGTAGCAGCCATGATTTTCTAACCTAATCAACATTCCTAACCTCTAATCAAGGGTTCACAAAAAACTTCCCAAGGACTCTCTTTTCTTTCCTAATCAAATACAACATTTCTTGCTTGAGGTTCTTCTGTAAGGTATTTTCCTGAGACTTACTGGTGTTTATTAGATACACTGGAAAAGCAGAGCAAATGTACAGCACACAGAAAAAAAGATTAACACAGGCATGAACCCCTAACCCACACTTCTCTTCCTCAAGAACTTGTATAAATGTGATGGGACAATATTTTAAGAAATTAATCCATATGCTATCTCCCATTCTATGATATCACTGCCTACCAACTCCAAACTTGGAAGCTCAGAGAAAGAATGCCAATTGTTTCAGAAGTAGTCTACAGTAGAAGACAATCATGCCGCTTTTTTTCCCGCTATTATGATCAAGGAACACCACCATCTATGAAATTAAAAGAAAATTAATGAAGACATGGCATGATTAGAAAGAACAAGCTTATTTTTCTGTTCATAAGCTAGATAAAATAGTTTTGACCTGGAACAGAAGAGAAATAATTGTTAATAGAGAATTTACTAGCCAAATCTCAAATAGAATACATCATCATTGAATTACATCACACTCTTGTCTCATTCTAACTCTTTAGCACTTCAAAGCATTCACAGATCATCTTTTCACTATTAAATATCTTGACTAATTTGGAATCAATTAGATCAAAGTGATTTGGAGATTAAGTGCACGAATATCGATGTCATCTTGGACAACTCATTTTATGATATTTAGTTTCAGTTTTCTTACATGGAAATTAAGTAGACTTATCCTTAGGCCAAATGTGTATATATCACTGTAAGAAAATATGCATATATACTAGATTTATCTCCAATATTCTATTTCTTGTCATTTCTACTTCTGCTTCTTTATTCTTTATCAGTCTGTAACATCCTCTAGATGACGCCTTTCACCAGTGTACACTGTCATCTCCATGGTCTTGATATGTCCAAATCCTGACCATTTTTCCTCACTCCTGTCACCCGGGTTCAAGATAGTCTCATCCCCAGAGCTGATTAGCCCAATAGCTTCCTCACTGGTTCCCCAACTTTGTCCTTGTCCTATTAGTCTATTTTGAGTCCAACATCCTGAATGACCTTGTTAAAATGCAAGCATGATCTTATCACTCTTCTGCTCCCAAACACCAATGGTTTCACATCTTGCTCAAAAAATGGTGAAAGCCCTAAAAATGGCCTCAGTATCCCACGACATATGTGCCTGCATCTTACTTCTCTGATCTCATTTCATATTAATTCTCCCCACCCCACCCCGCTGCAACCTGGCCACTTTCCCCTCTCCTCTGTCATGGTTCTTCTTCTTCACATACTGGGCTTACTGCTGTTCTGTAAGCATACCAATCGGGCCGCTTCTGCAGGGTTTGCGCCTGCCTGGAATGCTCTCTCTAGACACCTGCTCTGTCTAGACCCTCATCTTCTTCAGGTTGATGCTCAATTTTTACCTTTTCACAGAGGCCTTCTCTGACCACCCTATTTAAAATATTAATCATGCCCAACTCAACTATTCCCATTCTCTGCTTCCTTTTTCTATAATTCATGTCCACACTAACAGGTTATGTATTTTGCTTGTTAATTTTACTTATTGTCTTCTTTCCTGGACTAGAACATAATAAGCTCCACAAAGGTAAATTGTGACTTTTGCTTTCTTTATTAAAATAATTAATGGAAATTTTATTCAAAGGAGTAAAAACCACTTACATATCATATTCGTTTATCATGGTATCATTTCAGTGAGACTAGACAGGTATTGGCTGTTTTCATAGATAGTGTATTTGATCTCTTTTATAATAATTAGAATAAAAAGAATATCCCCAGGAATGAGGATATGTAAATATATTATAAAATGTGTACTTGTGCTTAATATTAATGCTTGTGTATGTATATATGCATATTTATATACAGATGTAAAAATATTTACTCACAAATATATTTTAAGTGGCTTTAACAAGTAAAATCATAGCATGAGAAACATGCAGCAAAGTACAAAGAGTATGCTGTAAAGAACAAATAATATTGTCTGTATTATTGCACCAGCCTCCTGACTTACCTTCTTTCTGCCAGTTTCTACCTTTGCAATTAATTCTGCACATTTCTTCTAGAGTAAGTTCTCTAATATGACCACTTTACTGCCCTGCTTAAACCACTTCAATGAAGTTTTGCTTTTCTATTAGCTTTTAGAAATATTTAAAAATTTTAGGGAGACAGTTTTGCTTGCTTTTTTTAAATTTCAGAATATGACAGGGGTACACACATTTTGATGATGTGATTTGCTTTTGTGCAGTTTGAGCCAAATTTATGTGTGCCCATCACCAAGATAGCATGCATTGTACCAATCAGGTGTGAATTTACCCATCCTCTCCTTCCCCTCCCACCTGCCTGGTTTCTGTTGAATTTTACTACTATATGTGCACGTGGGTGTTGTATTAAGTTGGAACTAATTGATCAACACCCATGTGTACATATAGTAGTGAAATTCACTTTTGCTTTCTTAACAGATCACTTGTGATCACAAAAAAAAAAAAATACTCCTCTACTTCCCTCATGGTCAAAGGATATTCACAAATAAAACGTTACACGTCCCCATGTACAGTTGCACGCACAACATTGTATTATAAATAATTGTGTATGTATATGTCTTCCTGAGTAGTTGTGAGCTACTTGAGGTGTTTTATCTTATTTCATTTCTATTTCTATCCCTATCGTGTGCCTAAGGGTGATAGAGATTTGGTAAATGTTTTAACTAAAAGGAACCGTATAAAAACACCTACATTCATAATACGTGCCACAATGTAACAGTGGTACTAACAAACACACCAGAATTTTTGTTTTTTTTTTTAATATTGAAAAAGGTTTCCCTTGGAATCCAGAAATATTCTCATAATTTGCCTTGTTTTTTTCTTTAATTCCTTCTTTGTTATTGCCTCAATGTCTGACCAATTAAAAATATTGTCAATAATGTTAAATCATCCTTTCAACCTAGATTCATTTTGGGGAAAATTTAATTTGAAGCTAGGTTTAGTGAATAAAGTGGGTATTATTTGGAGTTCGAAAAGAATTGTGATAATAATGTAAGATTTATTTTCTCTTGTGTAACTCGTAAACTGGCTTTGATTATAAGTTTCAAAAAGACATTTCAATAATGATGGCTGGGTAATAATAGTCTTTCAAAGAGACCATGTGCCAAAAAACAACTTATTTGTAATTATGGAATCTATTATTATTTTTTTAAAAGTTAGCAGCAGTATTTCAGGCACATTTTAAAACAGTCTTATTTTTCTCCAAAGAGGTAAAGCGAAATAGCTATTAGATATTCTGCAATATCCAGGGAAGACATGCCGAAAATAATACACACTGGAAAAAGTAGTCTTGTCAAAACTTCTACTGAGGTACTGAAGACGTGTCTTGACCACGTATCCAGGTCACGTCTTGCCAGTGTGCGTTGCCTGGCGTTGCCACAGATGAGAAAGCAGTGACTATTGCATCTGGTACATTTCTTGGACTTAGGTAACGAAGAGACCCAACATAACTTTTGATTTTGCTTAGATTACTGTACCTGAACTTGCTCTTTCAACACTCATTCATTTAACAGATAAACCACTTTGCTAGCTGGGAAACAGGATCTTATATACAGCTAAATACCTAATTATAGAAACTTGATTAAACTTTGAAATAATAATTAACAAGATACAGAAGTATATAATTAGATGCTAAGAAAAGCAGACAAGAAAATAAATGCTACAAGAATTTAGATACAGGAGTGCTTAAGTAATATTGAGAGATTTTAAAAAGAAATTGGACTCTAAATAGTTGACAGTTTTGGAAGGAGATGGTGGCATGAAAAGGTCAGCCTTGAAGTGGCAAACGGGCAGCTTGGGGCAAGGAGCAGCACCACAAACTGCCGAGAGGAACGACGGAATAGCTGGGAGGGTGGTGTAGATCAGAGAGCAGGATGTAGCAAGGATGGGAGGGTTGAGTATTTTTGAGAAAGGGAATGATCTAGAATTGGTGTTTAAAAAATATTAATATGGCTGCAGGATGGGAAATGGATTAAAGCCAAGAAAAATTATTAAAACAGAATTCTAAATAAGAGTTTATTGCTGAAATTATCGGATGCCCTTTCTGACTCAACCAGCTTTTATAGCATCTACAACTGTGACTATGCATGGTTAGGCTTAGTTTCATCCTCAGTTGAAAAATAACACAGATATTTCCCAGATCTACATGAAATGTCTCTAGCACAGGCAGGTTTTAAAAATGTGTGGTAGATTGGGCAGCATCTGGGGCTAGGTCAGAGGGTGGATTGTATGTTGACAGCTGACTGCCTCCTATTTACTTAGATTATTAAAAATGTGTAAAATGAAAAGACCAGGGGCAGGGCGTGGTGGCTCTCTCCTGTAATTCTAGCACTTTGAGAGGCCACAGTGGGAGGATTGCTTGAGACCAGGAGTTCAAGATCAGCCTGAGCAAGAGCAAGACCCAGTCTCTACAAAACAATAAAAAAATTAGCTGGGCAGGTGGTGGCGCCTATAGTCCCAGCTTTTTGGGAGGCTGAGGCAGGAGGATCGCTTGAGCCCAGGAGTTGAGTTATAGTGAACTGTTATGAGGTCACTGCACTCCAGCCAGGGCATCACAGTGAGACCCTGTCTCGAAAAGTAAATACATTTAAAAAGTTAAAAAAAATTAATAAAAAGATTCATCTTCATTCATTAATTTATGTAAAAAGCTTATAATGACATATATCCAATGAAATTAATACACTAATTTTTAATAGGAATATTTTCTAACGTCCTTGGACTTATCATTATCTTCTAGGTGTCAAATATCTTCATTAAACTTGATAGTTATTACATAACTTGAGATTTATAATTTAACTAAAAATGATAATTTTTCATAGGAAATAAAAAAGAAAAGGATGTGAGATACGGCAATGCTGATTAGAAAAATTGTCAGACAACCATCTTGCTGAGAATCTGATTTTTCAGATTCTCAGAATTATTCTCATTTGCTTTGAAAAATATTATGGCAACAATTATAACCGGACCTGGTCAGAAATGATTTTCTTTTAGGTTTCCTTTGTTAATAGCAAGTTGTAATTTTCAGATTCATCCAAATAATAGAGTGATCCAGAGATGACATCTGGATTAAACCCTTTTTTTGTCAGGGCTCCCTTCAAACACTTGGAAGCTGATATTGTATTCATAAATTCATAAAAGCTCCAGTTAATAAAATTAAAAAATTCTACATTTCTTTCAATATCACTTTTCTAACCTAGGCAAGATTTTGTTAGCCCCCATTCTTATCAAACTGAGAACTGCAGAAATTAGGTTTTCTGACATAGGATAAATAGCCCCTTAGCCTGCCCACCTGCCCATGCGAGGTCCACGGGTAAGGAAAGTCACCTTAGGAGGCAGTCGGGGTTGAGTTATTAGACCCTCTTTAGAAGACAGGAGATTAATTGTGATGTTAAAGCATCCCGGGACCCATCTGCACCTCTTGAAACCCCTGCTCTATCCCGCTGAGTTGTGGGATGAGACTCAGGATGAGCATGCTGGGTTGCAGGCCACGTAAGGTGACTTTCTGGACACAACGTCACCGCGCACGAGGAGAGGCCGCCCTCTGCCGGCAGCTCTGTGTGGTGGCTGCTGGACACGAGGACGTGCGGAGCAGGGGAAGCCCTGAATTTACAGGTATTCAGCAGGTATAGTCACAACTCTGATTTACCTCACTTCTCTGGGTAGCTTAACCAGTTCAAGAATTCTCTTTATGCTAAAGTACACAGAAATGTTTCCTATAGTCGGATTGTTAGGGCTTGGAGACCGTAAGCAGCAAATAACCAGCCATTAGCTTCTGTATTATGCTTGCTTGCTTAAGAGAGTGAAAAGTTTTCAGCTGACCCTTACTGACCCCGAACTTGCTATCTCGCCTTCGTTAGGGCACCTAGGAATGTAAGGAAGAAAACAGTGCTTTTCACACAGCTGTCCACGAGATAAAATAGTAGCCTGGGCCAGAGGGTCGGAGCGCCCCGGAGTACTGAGAGGCCCGGCAGTGCTTCCTGTGTGGAAGGTGATATGACTTGGATAATGAGATGTCAAATGTATTTTAGCTAAGATTAATGTTGTTATACTTGCTTCAAAGTAAAGTTGCAGCTGTGACTTGTAACTCCTACAGAACTCATCTAAGAAAAGGGGAGAATTCCCAAAACCTCCCAGACCATGTCGGCCCAAGATAAGATCGTACCATGGTTAGGACTAACGCTTTTTTGCTTCTGTAACTGTGCTTATGCAAGCAATTAGACGATTTATCAGCGTGTGATTTTTGCCTTTAAAAGAGCTGGCCTTTCATGGCTGAGGGCTGCTTTTCCTGTGCTGCTACCTCTAAGCGGTGCAGGGGCAGTCGCTGGCCAGCTAATAAAGACTCATAATTTGGCTCAGTTTCGGTCTTAAGTGGTCTTTTCTCGCTCTCCGGACCATAACAAGATGTATATGGTAGTCGTAATATAGCACATTTTGTATTTTGGGACTTCAGTGTTAATGAAAATGTCTGTGGTTCCTTTGCCAACTACTTGCTGTTCTAAAATTAGACCTTCTTTTAAACATGAGGTTTTATGTTTTGGTAAAAGTGCCTCCACTGCACTCCAGGTGACAGCTGGTGCCACCTGCGTGCCACAGGCACAGTGCTTTGGTCGACATCCTTGTGCATGATCCTGTATATGTCTCTAAGAGAAATTTGGAGGGGGGGTGTGGTTGGCTAAGGCCAACTGTACACCCGACTAACCCTAAGAGAGTCTGGAAGTTGCTGTGAATTTCTTCAGTGATGGGGCAGGCGATAATTTTCCCTAGGCCTTGAGGTGAAAAGCAAGATCAGAACGTACTAACTTTCCTCCAAACTACCCTTTCTCTTCAGCCCCCAGCTGCGCCTGCTGCCACATTCACTCCTCACACCAACTCCTGATAGACTTCAGTCTCCCCAGGCCAACTCTTGATTCTGTAATTTCTCTAGGCTTTGTTCAGCGAAAGGGAGTTAGGACCCACTTATCAAAACAAAGAAAGTTCTTTGGAAGTAGGACCCCTTTCCTTACCACTTCTCAACTTAGGAGCAATTTAAGCTCAACAAATTTCTTTTAGCCCAGTGTTACTCAAATGTCCTCATTTCTCTCCTTGGAAAAATATCACAAAGGGGAGAAAAAAGGGTGCTTTTTATTTAAGCTCTAAAAAAAAGCACACATGCATTCCCAGTAAAGCTGTAATTCAGGTGTTTAGGATTTAAACAGAGAGAGGGAAAAAAGAAACCAGTATCAGCAAAAGCCACAGAGAGAACCATAGTCTTCTAGGTAATGAAAAACAAAGATTAAGAGGCAAATCTCATCAGCTAATTGAGAAAATTGTGCCTAAGGACAGAAAGATGAGGAACAAAGAGGATAGTTTCTTTGAAGAACTCTTGGGAGGAAACTCCTATCTTGCTAGTGCTTGTAAATTCTTACCTCATCCAGCTCCAGAGATGGTAAGGACCCTCTTATCATTGCCACTTGCCCTTTGGCACCTAAGGCGAACAGATGATAATTAAAATTGTTGCTTGGCAATTAATATGGTTTGAAACTCATCTTAAAATTATCAACCGAATGAAATACTTCTTTAAATTTTGTGCAGTAGGAATGTCACAGTTTATCACTTCTACAACTAGATAAACTAAAAATATTATTCTGACAATTAGTATTAAGCACATCTGTATTTACGGTGTTGTTAAATCTCACATAGTATTAGCCAAGCAAAAATGTTGCCATTGAGTCAATGCACTGAAGTTTTAAAAAAAAAAAAGTGCTCATACTTTTGTAAAATTTGTTATCAGAGTAACAAATACAGAAAGTTGGCATTGAATACCTTCCACAAAATTACAAACATAAAGAAACAAACAACTTCGAATTCCTCATCTGGAGGAATTCTAATTCCTAGCTAGTCTACTACTTTCTCCTTTTGGAAGTCTTTAAATTTGCATCCCTCTGGTAAATTTATGTGGATTTAAAGAAATAATCAAATTCTGAAACTGAGGTTGCATAGTATCTTTTAGTCTCACTCCATATACATTGGTCTCTGTGAAAACATTTAGTGTGCCAGATGACCTCAGAAACTTCCAAGACTGAACTACATTCTCTTTCCATTTAGTTGAATATGCAGTGCACAGAAAATAAGTTCCTTTTTGTCCAAAAGGTACAAGCTTTTCTTTCAAACAAGTTAATTTTGTTTGCATATACTTACATACTATATATTAAAATTTTAAAAATTTTTAATTTCCAGGAAGTAAAAACAAATATAACCTCAACCAAATTTTCTTTTAGCCTGGTATTATTCAAATGTCCTCATTTCTGTCCTTGGCAAAGATATCATAAAGAGGAGAAACAAAAGTGCTTTTTATTTAAGTGCTTAAAAAATGCACAGAAGTATTTTCGATAAAGCTGTAATTCAGGTGTTTAAGATTTAAACAGAGGTGGTGGGTGGGGCGGAGGGTGGCAAGAAACCAATATTAACAAAATCCAGGAAGAGAACCAGCTTCTTCTAGATACTGAAAAGCAAAGATTAAGAGGCAAATCTTATCAGCCAGTGGAGAAAATTGTGCTTTAGAACAGAAAGATAAAGAACAAATAGGATAGCTTCCACTGCAAAAGTACCCTGGAAGTCCTTAAAACATTTGAATTCCAGTTTGAAAACATAAAAATACATAAACAAGTTGGCTATTTTCCATGCTTCTTTTTAAAAAAATACATCTTATTCAAACTATTAAGAGTTTGTATCAACTCATTATAAGAATAATATCTATTATGGGGTGGTCATTAGTTGAGAAGAATGCCCGATTGCAACTTATCTCAAAGGAAAGATACTAAAGCACAAAAGGACTTCATTACACAATGATCACAATAAAAAAGCAACCATTTGGCTGAGATCTCAGATCTCTGGTATGTGGGAAGATTACAGTTTAATCTTAGGTTTAGGCATAATATATCAATGAAATTTTCAAAGACAACGTGAAGCCATTATTCTATAAGTTATTTATAAGTTATAGAAAGCCATTATTTCTATAAGTTATTTCTGAGCATTTCTTCAGTGACTATACTTTTGCAGAAAATTTATTTCTGAATGTATTCCCCACTCGGTTCCTGAAGTACAGAAACCCATGTTGGACCATCAAGAACAGGGCCCCCGAATGCTAACACTGCTGTCCTCTCACAAAAGCTTGCTTTTAGCAGCCTTTGCACATTATCATAGCCCAGGAACGGATCGCTTGTAATCACTTGGATACAGAACGGCGACGTCTCCTGAAGGACAAAAGGGAAGAAAAATGGCATTTGCCTCTTATTCATTCCACAACATATGCATTTACTATTGACAGTTCGGAAATGCGATTCTCATTATTCTTAAAGGAATCGCTGTCAGTATTTATTGGCAAGAAATTTTCCTTGTTTAAATTGTGCTAAAAGGTAGGATTACAACTAATCCCAGGTTATTTAATGAAGTTGTCATAGACAGAAAACCAGTTGCTTCACACATTACATACCTGCAGTGCAACTTCCATAATCCACTGGGGATAGGCTCAGCACAGCCAAAATCTCCTTTAGAAAATGGGACAGCTCCAAACATGCAGCTTTCACAGGATATCTGTCATGGAGGTAGAAAGCAGTCTGTAAACAAAGGAAAGCATTATAGAAATTCTCAAGGTCCTCTTACCCTATAATTCTCGTATTCATGAGCAGCCTCTAGGGAAAAACGATGGCCAGAGTTGGAGCACTCAAGGGTTTGCCAAACATTGCAGAACATTTCCAGTGGTTAAGATTTGTTTGGTGGAAGCTATGTAATGAATACAGATTATGAGTATGTGCTTGTGTGTGTATGTGTAAAGGGTGGGAAAGTGTAGTCGTTTCCTAGGGCTACCATAACATTTCCAGAAACTTGGTGGCTTAAGACCATAGAAACATATTCTCTCTCACAGTTCTGGTCCAGAGACCAAAATCAAAATGTTAGCAGGGTTTACTCCCTACACAGACTCCGGGGAAAATCCTCTCCCTGCCTTCACTGGTGGTCCCCTCACTTAAGTATCTTGTGTCTTCACATTGCCTTCTCCCCTCTGTGTCTCTTATAAAGACACCTGTCATTGGATTTAGATTCCTCCCAGATAATCCAGGATGATCTTATCTCAAAATTCTTAATTATGTTGCAAACCTTTTTTTTTCCCCCAAATAAGGTAACATTCACAGATTCAAGGTTACTGTATTTTTTAGCTTTCTGTGACTTCATCATTGCCACAATGGTACTATACTAATATTTATTTCACCTCAGGTGAGCAACAATGGTGTGCTGGGAAGAAAGCCATTTTAGATCTAATTTGGCCTTGATATGCCATACAAGATCATCTAGAAATGGTTTATTCTTTTTGACACTGAATATCAAGAAGCTAGATGGACTATTAAACTAACTGAAGCAAAGACACCATTTGGTAAAGATCATAGTTATTTTGGAAAATACTGAAGGAGTCTGATTCAAGCTCATGGATCTCTATAGGCAGGGCTCAGGCAGCCTGTCCACTCAGAAACACTTCAACGTCCCCCTCCGAGGAGACGCTGTGATATATACAGCCTCAATGGCCTTCCTGTAGATAAAGACAAACGTATTTCCCTCTGCAGATCTATAAACTTCAAGTACTTTAATTAGATCAAAATCTTTGAGAAATTTCCTCTAAATCTTAAGCTTTTCCAATGCCAGACCTACTTGGCGATCACTCTCTCCTTCTGAAAATGTTATATTCGACAGGACACTAGTGAGTTCCAAATACTAGAAGTTCAGTTTGTGTTGAGGACTTTATAAAAACTGCAGAATGCGTTTCCATTTCAATCACTAGGTTATAGAAGAAACGAGCCTCACAGTATTGAACTGACTTTTTTTTTCACTTGCTTCCAGAATCTTACGATTAAGTTTACAATGATTCTATTGAAGAAAAAATACAAATCTTTCTCAGGAGGAATTTTTACTTAGCCTGTGTGTAGCTATGGTAAATATAATTCTTTATTTCTTGTTAGCTACTTTCCTGTGGAGAACTATGTCCCTCGGTGACAATAGAAGGCAATTTAAGGATTGTCTCAGAACACTGTGATTTTGTATGTCCTCCAGTTACTCTCAGACTTTGAAGCGAGGATCTGAGAGGCGAGGTCAAATGGTCTCAAGGGAAGATGTGCCCTTCGTTCTTCAGCACTCCCCGGCCAGCACTGGGAAATTGACCAAGTTTACTCTTCCCCAGTTTGCAAGGAGGCATGTACGAAGCTGTTATAAGGATACTCATTGCATTTATTTTGTAAACGCTTTTATTTAGAACAATTGCAAACACCTAGTTGACCAGTAAAAGTGGGAATACAGCATAATACTGTGTATATGGCCCACCATTTTAACAAAATGCCAGTTTTATAGTAATGGGACTTCGGTATCCCTCAGTTCTGAATGTGCTTGGTATGAGCTGGAAAGAGCCCGTCTCTCTTAGTGTCTCTGCACTTTTCACCTGTGTTTCTTTCTCCAGGTGGGCTCTCTAACTTGAGCTTCCTTTTTAACAAAGCACTAGAAACATTCTCATATCTTACTTGTCCTTTTGCTTTTACCTTTTTCCCTGCTTGTAATGGGTATTTATTTTCCCACAAGTAGTCAGGTTTTGGTTCATGGTGTAAATAAAAATATTTGTGATTTATTTTTAACAAAAATGTCAGTTTTCATATTTTTACATACAAAAATTATTGTGGGTAATGACATTGAATATATGACACCAAGATAAATGATTTTTGTAAATGTGCCATTATATATAATTAGAAATTGCGTTGGACATGTAGAACTAGGCGTTAGTGAGAAAGAAGGACCATTACACAACTGGAAGAAATAGTCATATCCACATAAATCAAAAGGTACTAAATGTCATTCATAAGACATATTGGAAATATCTTTGTTGACAGGAGAAAGTTCATGTTTTTAATTTAACATCTGTAAATTTCTAGCCAGTAATTAAATACAAATAGAAGGTTTCTCCTAAATATTGGGTTAAATATCTATTTGTCTTATAGCAAAACCAAGGTTATATCATGTAGTAAATTGAAA
>RJWJ010019002.1:0-30836 GCA_004363605.1 Indri indri
CCCCGTTCCCTCCCTCCTCTCCCCACCCCTGCGGCTGGAGCGCTGAGCTCATCCTCAGGTTGGGGGCCCGAGCTGGGTGCCTCTGGCCACCACCCTTCGCCCGTGTACTGGTGATGTTCTGGGGCATTTTCGGAGGTCCTCAGAATGCTGGCTTCCTGGCGTCGCCTGGGAGGGCTTGATGGACCCAGGTGGGGAGGGGGCGCTAGCTGCATGCGAGGGTATCCCTGGGGCTCTCAGGACTTGCTCTGCCAGCTGCTTGTCCCGTGCTCCCGCTGGCCCCACCACTTGGTGCCTCAGTTTCCCCTTCTGTTAAATGTGGGCTTAGACCAGCTGAATCTTCAGGGCTTTCAAGGTCCGGTGGTTTTATTGGACAGGGGGGGTGTTGGTGAGGGGGTCATGAATGAAACCTCAGGCCTTTTCCCCCTGCTCCCCTCAGACTCTCCCGCTTTCTGCTGGTCCTCACAGTTGACAGGACCTGCAGAACCTCAGCAGGGACTTTGCCCAGCATGGGGAGGGCAGGAGCAGGGGCAGAGGTGTGAGGGTTAAGCTCCTTCACATCCCTGAGCTCGTTTCCCCAGTGTGGAAAACAGAGATGAAACTAATCCTTATTTCTAGAGATTTGTGTGACGATAAAATGAAATAATTCAAGCAAAGAGAGCATTGTGCACTAGGTCTGGCAGCGGGTGCTCACCCACCAAATAAGCACATTTTGGTTGTGGTTTCATTATTGCTCAGGAGAACTTACAAGGTGCAGGACAGGTGGCTGGAGGCAAGGGTAGGGCAGGGTAGGCCACAATCTCAGCCTCCCGGGGTGGATGAGAATCATCTGGAAGACTTGTTCACAATGCAGATTCCCAAGCCCCTTCAGGAACTGGGACTTGACAGGAGGGTGTCAGGTCCAAGGAGTCTGGGATCTAAATTCTTATCTGAAGTCACTCTTGTAGGAGGCGGAGGACACACCAGTGACACATTCCCTTCCTTAGATACAGATGTTGCTGGAGTAACCATTCTGGCTTTGGGTTTAATTCCTAGGTGACCTGTGCTGGTTGCCTCCCTTCTTTGAGCCTCAGTTTCCTCATCTGTAAAATGAGGGTGATGTTCCCACCCTCCTGGGGTTCTTGGGAGGATTCAGCCACACAGAGCCCAGAATGTTGCCTGGCCAGTGGGTATGCTTTAGTGAGAGTTCCCATCACCCACCCTGAGGATCAGAGTGACAGGGACACCCTGCAGCCAGAAGGCCACGAGCTGAGGGGCCCAATGCACAGGGAGCAGAGGCCAGAAGCTGCTGGTTGCACTGGGCAGGAGCCAGGCCCCAGCGCTGTAAACAGTGACCTCATGGCTGAGTGCATTTGTTTGTGCTTTGGGGATTTGCCCTGGTTTCCGGAAGCCGCAGCTGCCTCACCTCCTTTAGTATCTCAGTCCCTCTACCTTGGGGGTAGCTGAGAGTATCAAATGAGACAGGCACAGTAAGCCTGGTGTTGGGGCTCATTATTAATCCCTTCACTGTTGATGTTAATGTAATGTGTCTTTAGGCTTCGAGCCTGTATAGCAGGGTCAGGTCGAGAGCAAGACTTCAGAGTTGTCCCACCTGATTTCTAGTCTTGGTTCTGCAGCTTCCTACCTGTGTGACCTTGAGAAGTGACCTTTCCTTTCTGAGCCTCAGAATGGGGATAATAAAGTGCTTTTCCGCAGCACGTGGTGAGCCCTTAGGGAAGTGCTAGCTGCTTCTGTAAGTCACCTGTGAGGGCTGAGGGGGGCCCAGGCCCACTGAGGCTTGGGGAGGGAAAGGGACAAGCCCCAGGCCACAAGGCTCCTGCCTCCCAGTCTGGTGTGTTGCTCCCGTTCGCCTCCATCAGGGCGCAGGGCGCTGTGTGGATCTGAGATTAAGGGCTCTTTTGTCCATATTGGAATTCTGCAAGCTGCCTGGGGTCGGGCTTTCTTGACGTAGCCGTCAGGGTTGGGGAGCAAATAGGGAAGGGATTCCAGGGAGAATGGGGCAGAAGGGCACTGAGGACTCATAGACGGGATGGGAAGGAATGAAATCCATAAAGTCATTCATGAACCCATAAAGTCATTCATTCAGGAACCCACATGGGTCATGACTTTTTGGTGGGGACCAGGTTGCCTCCCCAGGTGGAGGCCGTGGTGGAGATGGGGCATCTGCCCGGGAGGAAAGGAGCTGGCCCAGATGGGAGAGGAGCCCTTGCCTCCAGCCGCCTCCTTCCTCACCCCAGCCAGGGACACAGCCCTCCCTGCACAGTGGCTGGGGTGGGTATTTGAGGGGAGCATCCCCAGCCCTGCTAGGGCAAGTGCAACCCCCCAAATACATTCAGCCATTCACTCCTTCATCTCTCTCTGTTTTCACTTATTGGACCCTTGGATTTGTTTGTTCATCCACCAAGCACTTATTAGGCACTTAGTGTGTGCCAGACCCTGTGCTGCTGCTGGGCCACGTAGATGTCAGTGAGCCCAGCCATGGTCTGCGGCCTTGATCTCTGGACCCCACCTCTCCTGCCCCAGTGCCTAAGCGGGATGAACGCATGAATGAGTATCATGTTGATCAGGGCAGGGGCTTACTGGGTGACCTAATGGCACCAAACTAGGGACCACAGCCAAAAGCCAAAGGCGAACAGGTCCAGCAAAAGCCCTGCGATTGGGCCAACATGGATAAAATCAGTGCATAGAGGCAAAGCAGTTGTCTTGACAATGCAGTAAAAATTGTTGAATATTTGAGCACCTACTATGTTCCAGCCACTAGCCCAAGCATTATATCATTTATTCCCAGAGCAGCCCTTGTGAGTAGATTATACAAACCCCCTTTATTGCTGATCATATTGAGACTTCGAAGGGTTAAATAACTCATCCTAGGTCACAGAGCCAGCAAGTGCTGGAACCAGGCTTGGATCTAGTTTTCTCGTCTGCAAAGCCCTTGTTCTGATATTGAGGCACTGCTCACCCCACTTTATGGGTGAAGGGAGTCTAGTGGCCTCGAGGGGCTGCAGGAGGAGCCTCACAGGCCAGTCTCTGGCTGTCCTTGGAGATCTTCAGAGGCTATGGTGGAGGGGGAGGCAGTGCCCGGTTTCCTTCTGGTCGTTGTTTTTCCTGCCCTGCCTTGCACGCTGCCAAGGGGTCTGTGCCGAGCTGGGCTTGAGCCCAGGCGGAGGACAGAGCCAGGGAGGGCCCTCTTCCCTTCCGGCAGGGAGGAGGCGCCATGGTCATTTCCGAGACCAGCAGGCACGGGGGCGCTGGGCTGTCTGCCCCGCATGGAGTTCCTGCTGGCAAAGTTCTCGCACCCATGTAGGAGCCTTGGCCCCTCAGCTCAACCCCTGGGGTTCCCAGCCCAGGTTGGCCCACACTGGCTTTGAGTGACCTGAGCAAGTCACTTCTGCTCTGAGCTCCAGTTTCCTTGTCAGTAAGATGGGCACAGGATTAGAGTGAAGATGAATGAGCCTGGCACACAGTAGGTATTCACCAAACGGCAGCGCCCAGCCCACACGGGGATGGAGTCTGGTTGCAATTTTGCAGCTCAGAAGGGCCATCCTTCCTCGTTCCCATAGGCCCCCTCTCCTGGCCCCCCGCACCCAGCCAGCAGGAGACAGGACAGAGCGTGTCCTCCAGGAAATGCGGGGCTGTTGCTGTGGAGTCCCGGAACCAGGATGGGAGATTGTGGCTCTGTTAGCTTCTTTCCGTAGGGATGACTTGGATCCCTGCCAGCCTTTGTCATTTCGGGCATGTTCTACATCCCAGACAATTGGAAATGGATCTCAGGGTCACATTGTGACCTCCAGCCACTCATGTGCAGGCCCTGGGCCAAGACTTTTTGTGCAGCAGCTGGTTCAATCCTCCTGTTGGGCCTGTGAGGTTGGCCCTATCATTATTATTATTATTGTACCCATTTTATAGTTAAGGAGACTGAGACACAGCGGGGAAATGACCTGCCCAGGATCACATGCTGGTCACTGGCAGAGATGGGATCCGGTGGCGCCAAGGCCACCCATCTTGCACTGGGTTTCTACTCCAGCTCACTCCCCTCTCTTTAACATGAGTTTCTGGCCCTGCCACAGGCTGTTGTGAGGACTGGGCAAGAGGGTGGCTGGGAAAGAGGCTTTTGGAAGCATTAAAAGCCCCAGCTGAATGAAAGGCTTTCCTGAGAGCAGGTAGGGCCTTCACCACTTGCTGGGGCTGTGCTGTGATATAGACATTGGGAGCATGCGGTCCCTGGTGCCTCAGTTTGCACATCTGTTAAGTGGGGGTGATAAGCTAAGACCCTGCCTGCCTCTGGGGTGCTCTGTGGCTGGTCACTGGGCCTCTTGGTGGGGGCTGCCATCCTCGGCCTGCTCACATCCTTCTCACCCCCACCCCGCCCAGGTCTCCAAGGACATCTCCATGCGCCTGCACAAGGAGCTCGAGGTGGTGGAGAAGAAACGAGCGCGGCTGGAGGAGGAGAATGAGGAGCTGCGGCAGCGGCTCATCGAGACCGAGCTGGCTAAGCAGGTGCTGCAGACAGAGCTGGAGCGGCCAAGAGAGGTGAGGGCTTTGTCCACCCCAGCATGGCCGGCCTGGGGCGGGCAGGCACGTGCAAGCCCCGCCTAGCCAGTGTCTCTCCGAACTATGCCTGCCTGGCGGGGTTGTTTATTGATTCCTTCCTCCAGCACACATTTCCTGAGCACCTACTGTGTACGTTCTGTTTGGACACCAAGGATACAGTGGTGAACAAAGTACACCCAGTTCCTGTCCTCAGGGAGCTCACAGGCCATCAGAGAACCACAGCTGCTGGGAGGCTAACTGAGAAAACATGCAGCAGTGTCCAGCATGGGACCTGGGCCTCTGCACCTCAGTTTCCTTATCTATAAAATGGGGCAATAGTACCCTGAGTCATTGTGAGCACTAACTGGGAAAACTCGTGTGGAGACGGTATAGGGAATGCCAAGTGCTGCCATTCGGTATGAAGTTGGTACTGTACTGAGCTGGGTCTCGGGCCAGTGTCCCTGGGGTACTAGATGCTTCCTGAATGTGACCCCCAGGCACCATCCTCTCCTTCTTTGCTCCTGTCAGTTCCTCTTCCTGGCATACCTTCTCCTCCTTCTGCTGTGTGTTAGGTGTGCAGCGTGTTAGGCACCATATTCGATAGCAATCAGACCCATTTTATGGATGAGCAAACAGCCCCTGAAGGAGGCAGGGAGGGATGTCCTCAGGGTCGTGCAGGGCCCAGTAGACTCTGCAGAATGCTGATTGGAAACCATCAGTCTAGGTGACCCTAAAAGGCTGGAATCCTCCTGATTCTAGAGGTCTGTGTTCCAGATGGCCCCGGGGTAGCTTCTGGCTGCTTATAAGGTGTCCTACGATGGTGCATTCTTCTAGGGCACACGCCTTGCTGGAGGCGCTGCCTGCCCACTTCCCCAGAGGGTAGGCATGCCAGTGTTCCAGGACTGAGATGCCACAGCCCAAGGACAGAGCCGTCCTTCAGCTGTCCTTCCCGCTGGGCATGTTGGTGTGATGTGCCAGCACCGCCTCAGCGAGGAGAGGAGGCATTTGCCGTCGAGGGCTGCTGCGGAGCCTCGCCCTGCTTCAGGGCTGGGTGGCAGCTCCCTCTCTTCATGCAGCGTCCTGGCCACCATGGCTGGCCTATGCACAGGGCACCACCTTCACACCATCTTGTTGCTGCCACCCTTGATGGTGAAAAGGGGAGACAATTTCAGAAAGCACCTTAGCAGTCAGACTGTTCCTATTGCACAAATGAGGAAACTGAGGCCCAGAGAGGAAGAACTTGCCTGAGTTCACCCAGCCTTTGCTTAGCAGAGGTGTGGCTAAAACCCTGAAGCCACTTCCCACCTCTGAATCTCAGTTTCTCCATCTGTGACATCAGGATAATAATCGTACCTAGCCTAAGGGGTTGCCTATAAGGTTGTTTAGGATCATTAATAAGATTGTGTAACCATCGGAGACTATGAAGAAGTTAAAAAGAATAAGGTAGTATGACAGTTCCTCAAAAAATCAAACAGAATTACAGTGTGATCCAGCAATTCCACTTCTGGGCATGTACCCAGCAGACCTAAAAGCAAGGACTCGAAGAGAGATTTGTACGCCATGTTCACAGCAGCGTTATTTATAACAGCCGAGAGGTAGGAGCAACCCAATGTTCATCCATGGATGAATGGATAAACAAAGTGTGGTGTGTACATGTAATGCAGTATCATTCAACCTTGGGAAGGAATGAAGTACTGACACGTGCTACACCACAGATGAGCCTTGAAAACATGCTAAGGGAGAGAAGCCAGGCACAAAAGGACGAATATTGTATAATTCCACGTAAGTGAGATACCTAGAACAGTCAAATTCATAGAGACAGACAGTGGAATAAAGGTTGCCAGGGGCTGGAGGAGAATGAGGAATTACTGTTTAATGGGAACAGAGTTCCAGTTTGGGATGATGAAGAATTTCTGGAGAGGGATGGTGGTGGTGGTGGTTGTACAACAGTGTCAGTGTACTTAATGCCACTGAACTGTACACTTAAAAATGGTTAAAATGGTAAATTTTATATTGTGTATACTTTACCACATTAAAAAAAAGAGAAGGTAGGTATATATGTACTGATACAGAAAGATCTCCAAGGTACATTATTAAGTGGGAAAAGAAAGTTAATGGAATGATATATATTGTGTGACCTCACTAATTATTTTGAAAAGCCCTGCAAATCAGACTGGATTTGAAGCACGTGTGTGTGCGTGTAAATGCATAGCAGAAGTCCGAGGAAGACCTGCTGGTCTGAGGAGCTAGAAATGGTGGGAGTAGGATAGGGAATGACTTTCACTTTTCATTCTGTTAACGCTGTAGTTGGGGTTTTTGTTTTTTTAACAGTAAGAGTGTATTTGGACATTATTTGTGAAATTTTAAATGCAGTCATCCTTGTGAAGAGCACTTCGTGGTGCCTGGCACAGAGTAGGTGCTCAAGAAACGCTGGGTCACTTCCCCCCTGAGGCTGGCCCAGCCCTCTGTGTGCCCTGTGGTGTCTCAGGACCGTATACAGGATGCAGGAGTCTGTGTTTATTTGCTGTTCGTTGTCTGCCTCCTCCCTCTCCTTCCTGACATTGGTTTCTATGGAGACAAGGGTCCCTTAGCAGTTCTTCTGCCAGAGCTGCAGTCCTGTCATCAAGATCTGCCTTTGCCATCCTGACAAGTTGCTGAGGCGATGCTGTCACCCGGCTGGGAACAGGAGCCCCTGGCCTGAGCTGATGTGGTTGCCATGGAGACAGCTCTCTGCTAGAGAGAAGGGAGGTGGCAGGCCCCAGCCCAGAGCTCTGCGGTGGCACTGTTGCCCAGCTGGGCTGCAGCTCAAGAATCGTAACACCAGCCACCCTCTCGTCTGGTATCGTTCCCCATCCTTGTAATTTAGGCAGAAAGCCAACATCAGTGTTGACGTGATTTATTATAATATAGCCGCTGTGTCAGAGCACTTACTCTGTACCAGGCACCACACCAGCATTGCACACGCGTTTCCACGCTGTTTCACCCTCCCCGCAGCCTCCCTACATACATAGGGTGCTTGTCCCCATTTTATAGGTGCCACTCTTCCCTTGGCTATTTTTTAATTGCAATTTAATTCACGTACCATACAGCTCACCATTTTAAATGTATGATTCCGTGATTTTTAGTATACTTATGATGTTGTGCAAACCATCACCGTTATCTAATTCCAGAACACTTCCGTTGCCTCAGAAAGTAACCCCGTACCTGTTAGCAGTCGCTCCCACTGCCCCTTCCCTCCAGGCCCTGGCAACCACTAATCCTCTTTCTGTCTCTATGGATTCGCCTGTTCTGGACATTTCATTCAAATGGAATCGTGCAATATGTGACCTTTGATGACTGGCTTCTTTCGCTTAGCAGAAGGTTTTCAAGGTTTATCCATCCGTGTTGGAGAAGGTATCGGGACTTCATTCCTCTTTGTGGCTGGATAATAATCCGTTGTACGGTATATCATGTTATATTTGTCCCTTCGTCAGTTGATGGACATTTGGGTTGTTTCCGCCTTTTGGCTATCATGAACGATGCCGCCGTGAACATTCACGTACAAGTTTCTGCGATCGCATGTTCTCCGTTCTCTTGGGTACGTACCAAGGGGTGGGATTGCCGTATACAGATGGGGCTGGAGAAGGACAAAGATGGGATTCAAACCCAGGACTCTGTGTCTCCCACACCCACGCCGACTCCTGTGGTGATGTCCCTGCCCTCCTTGGCCCACCCAGGGGCTTTCCTAGGATGCTGTTGTGTTTTCAGAACCTTCGATGAGGCTGTCCCACTGCATGAATACTCCCGTTTCTGCACAGCCTTCTCACAGATTTTCCATCAGGAAAGGACGCTGACCATGGCGTCAGACCGCTGTGTTCGAATCCCTGTTCTGCTGTTGCCACTTATTTGCAAATGACTATAATCTTGGAAAAATCGTGTAACTGTTCTGGTCCTCAGTTTGTTTATTTATGAAAGGGGATTATTAATCCCTGTTCTCCGAGGTGTTTGTGAGAATTAAAGAAGACAAGCCGGTAAAGTGCTTAGCTCGTTCAATACTTACTATTATCTGTACCTTGCAACCACTGCGATGGCCGCGGGGCTGCAGAAGCGTCGACCTTAGTTAAATATGTACGTTGCTGCTGCCTCTTGTGAGCAGCTCTCCATCTAGAGCTGCCAGTTGCCCGTGGAAGGAGCAGCTATGTTGACATCATTGCCTGCAGTTGGCACCATCTGTCCCTGTGACATTTGATTTGGGGCTAATGTCTAAACCACTCTTTGTTTCCCGCCCCAAATGGTCTCCCCCTAACTGGGAGCCACACGGCCTCTCTGACTGGCCGTTTCAGCTACTGTGGGGGAAGAATGCCTCGGTCTTTGAGGTGCACCCTCACCGCAGGTCCCTTCTAGAGTAAATTTTGTATACGAAGCGTTGTCTGTGCTTTCAGTGAGACCTTTCCAAACATCCCCTCCACATTTGGTGAAAACCTGCCCAGCTGTTTTGGCAGAAGGTTCGTTTGTGCCTGGGAAGGTCAGCCTTTGTTTCTTGGCTGCGTGGACATGTGGAAGGTGTCAGAGAGGAGAGGGCCCTCAGAGCCGTGCTCAGCTCTCTGCTGGGCTGCACAGGGCTCCTGGGGAGGTAGCATGGGGGAGGACACAGCTCAGGCCTCTGCTAGGAGCCCTTAGACCAGGGATGCTTGGAGGCACCACCCTGGCTGCTCACAGGTGGCCTCGTGGGCCTTGTGAGTTGCGGGTGGGTGGGGAAGGCGCCTGCTGCATGGCTGCATGCCAGGCCACAGTGTGTGCCCTCAGGGCCAGGCACTTCCCTGGGCCTTGCCTCTCGGCTGCATTCCTGCTGGTACCTGGGGCTTCCCTGCCTGTTCCACCCTCCTGGGGCCCAGGGCCAGAACATCTGCCTCTTGGGCAGGGACTGGCTCCACCCCCAGGGGCTCCACAAAGGGGCTCTGACAGGCCCTGGCTCCATTGAAGGGCAGCCGCCCCCCAGCCGCCAGGCCAGCTGCTGCCCCGCAGAGGGGAGGAAGGTCTTTGTGCACTCTGAGCCTGCCTTGTTTTCCCTCCAGAGCGGCAGGGCAGCGTGGGAGCCCCTGTGGCTTAGACGAGGTGGGGGAAGGGGCAAGTCCAGCCAGAAAAGGCTGGAACCCCTCTATTCTGCCCCCCCACCCTCAGTTCTGGGTAAGTTCAAGCCACCCAGCTCACTCTCACCTTTTCTCTGCTGTTGGAAAGGTATTCGGTGAAAGTACATTTTAAAAACGTTTACCGTGACTTTCCCCTCCCTGCCAGCAGGTAGAGGCGCACACTTAGCAGAGGAAGATTGGAAAGTACAAATAAGCCATAAAGAAAAACACCTCACCTGCAACCCAGTATTCAGAGGGAATTTCTATTTAGGTTGGGGGTGGGGGTCGCGTATAGTTCCAATAAGTTATTCTATGTATACATATACATGTATTTAAATGTATATGTGAATATGCATTTTTCATCTAAAAAAGTAATATAAACTCAGCGAAGCAAAAAATATCATTACGAAAGCATACAAATGCATGCCTAGCATGTCTCTGGGGAAAGCTACGGCAGACCCTGGTTACATTGGTTGCCTTGGGGCAGAAGAGGGTGACTGGGTCCGTTGTATTCCTTTCTGTACTTTCAGAATTTTGAAGCATGTGAATGTGTCATCTATTCAAAAATAATAGAGATGATGATAAACCATACATAAAGTAAAAGCAGAAAGCTTTCCCTAACTACCTCCCTTGATTCTACTGTTCAGCCTAAGCCATGATCAGCAATTTGCCTTGTATCTTTCCTGACCTTTCTCCATGCTCATATAATGCATATTTCTATGTATTTTTTCTTTTTTAAAATAAAGATGGAATTATATTGTATACGCTGTTTCCGTAATGTGCAGAATAATATAGCATGAACATGGACACTTTTTTTAAAAAATGCTTGATGTTTGTTTTTGGTTTTCTTCTGCCCAAAGTGCTTATTATAAAAATCAAAGATCACAGAATCAAATAAACATGGGAAGGAAAGAAAATCTAAAATAGTACCATCTATTTCAGTATTTTAAACACAGAGCCAAAGGTCCAGAAGGAGCCCCTGCAGACCAGTCAGCAGTGGGCACCCTGGGTGGCTGTAGAAAAAGGGACTTTGGCTTTATCTGCTCTGTGTACATTTTGTACAGTGAGAATATATTTTGTATATTGGGGTTTTTTGAACAAATATTATATAATTAAAAAAAATTTTTTTAAGGAAAAAAATCTGGAAGACTATATTTCCCTTCCCCACCTCTAGTAAAAGTTGAAGGGAAAACATACAAGATGTGAATCCCTTGTGTTCTTACTATTATCAGCCTGCTGTATATTCTTCTGACCTTCCCCCCACGGATGTACTAACACACGTAGATACAAATACACACATCATATTTTTGTACAATAGAAACATGCTGTAGGTTTTTTTTTTTTTAGTAACAGTTTTATTTTGTTTGTTTATTTATTTTTGAGATAGGCTGTTACTCTGTTGCCCAGGCTAGTGTGTAGCAGCATTATCATAGCTCACTGAAACTTCAAACTCCCGGGCCCAAGAGATCCTCCTGCCTCAGCCTCCCACATAGCTGGGACTACAGGCGTGCACCATGATGCCTGGCTAATTTTTCTATGTTTTGACAGAGACAGGGTCTTGCTCTTTCTCAGGCTGGTCTTGAACTCTGGCCTCAAGCAATCCTCCTGCTTTGGCCTCCCAGAGTGCTAGGATTACAGGTATGAGCCACTGTGCCTGGCCATAGTAACAGTTTTATTGAGATATAATTCACATACCATGAAGTTTGCCTTTTTAAATTGTACAGCTCAGTAGTTTTTGGTATATTTGCAGAGTTTGCAACCATCACCACTCTCTAATTCTAGAACATTTTTATCACCCTCTTCCCCCAAAGAGACTGGTACCTATTAAGAGTCACTCCCCATTCTGCCCTCCCCCAGCTCTTGGCAACCGTTAATCTACCTTCTGTCTTTGTGGATTTGCTTATTCTGGACATTTCATGCAAGTGGAATCATAGGACATGTGGCCTTTAGCTACTGGCTTCCTTGACTTAGCATGATGTCCTCAAGGGCCATCCACGTTGCAGCACGTGTTAGGACTTCATTCCGCTCTATGGCTGAGTAATAGTGCAGTGTGTGGATAGGCCACGTTTGGATTGTCCATTCATCAGTTGGTGGATATAGTTGGGTTGTAGGTTTTGTTTTGCAAGTTACTTCTTTCCCTTAACGGGGTGGCTGAGGGACTTTACCATGTCCTCGAATCTCATCATCTGTCAGTCCGTCTGTGATGCCTGGGGCCCCTCGGTCCCTCTGGAGACCCCTGACTTGCCTCTCTGCCACTGCTCTTCCTTCCTCTGGGGAGTCTGCAGTGCGGCGGTCACCTAGTCCATGGCCCAGTTTTATGGATGAGAAAGTGGAATTTCAGGGAGAGGAAGGGGTTTACGCAGGATCATAAACTCAGTGTTGTGGGGGTCCCCAGAGTTCGACTCCTAGCGGAGGCCACAGCCCCTCCCACTCAGCTTGTGGTAGGTGGGCCCAGATCTGGAAGCCTGAGCATCTGACCCCGGAACCCCCACCTCAGCACTCCTCTCGGGCTCTCCCTCTGAGCCTGGGACTTGTCCACTGTCTCCTGGCTCTTGAGGAAGGACTTGTTTTGTGACCCTCCCCACCATTCCTCCTCTTCCCTTCTAGCTTTTGAATGTTCCCAGGTCAGCTCTGCTCAAATACTGGCTCCCTTGGCACCCTCATCTGAAATATCAGCCTCTGCCTTCCTGCCTCGTTTGCATTTCAAAAGGTCTCTTTAGGATTTGATTGGGCCTTAAGATATTCTGTACTTAAGAGCCCATCTGGAGTTCCTTTCCCTGGCACAGTGGAGCCAACCTGCACTTTTGAATCACTTGGGAAGCTATTTAGAAATACTGATGCCTGAGACCTACCCCAGACCATCAGTATGTTTTTTTTAAGTTCCCCCAGGTAATTCCGATGTGCACCCAGGGTGGGAGCCATGGTGCTAGCTCCACTCTGGCCCTCATCAAAGAAGGCAGATTTTCTCCTACCAAGTCTTTGGAATTTGATCAAGAGTCATGTGAAGAACTGGTCCCAGGTCAGCTATGGATTTGCTGTGGGACTTTGAGCAAGTCCCTGCCCCTCTCTCTGTGTTTCAGTAAAATGGGGCTTGGATTAGATCAGTGGCTCTCACCTTCAGGGATGGGGTGTGAGAGGTGGGGGTTGGGAGTAAGCATGTATCCAAATCACCTGGGACCATTTTCAAAAATATACCAGCCCAACTTAAAGTCAAAAGCAACCTAAGCGTGGTTTTGTACACCACCACCATGAATCACCCTTCTCTTGGGAGGAAGTGTTTAAATGGAATCATGCATCTAATTGAAGGACTTTTTTAGACAGTGGGAAACTTCAGTAATGATTATTTTAACATTTCCCCAAATTCCCCAACATAGAGATTATGCCATTTTGCATTCTTGCCAGCAATTTTTGAACATTCTTGTTTCTCCTTGGCTTCACCAGTAGAATACGTTGTCATATAATTTGGATTTTTGCCAATCCGATAGGTGGGAAATGGTATCTCAGCATAGTTATAATTTGCATTTCTCTGTCATGAGTAGGGTGATATGATTAAGATCCATTTGTCTTTCCTGTCAATCATTTTTCATATCTCTGAACTATTTTCCTATAGGTTTATTGGCCTTTTTATTCTATTTGTGAAGCTCTTTACATATTTAGGAAATCAACCCTTTATTGGTGTTATAAAATGCAAACATGTTTTCCTAGTTTGTCATTTATATTTTTGCATGTCTTAGGGTGTTTTTTTTTCCATGTAGAGTTTGCTTGAGTAATTAAATCAATTTTTTCCCCCTATTGCTTCTGGATTTTTGAATCATGATTTGCCATCAGTCTCTCATGATAATTCTAAGCCTCCTGTATAATTATGATTTGTTGTACTCATATTCATTTTCTTTATTAGTATTCATTCTGAATTAAAGTTCCCAGTAGGTGTCAGTTGCAGGAGACCAGGATTCCCTCTGAGATGGAGATTTGCATGCAGAGGTTTATAGAAGAGTCCCCTTGAGAATGACACTATCCATCCAGGGAGGGCACCTGACCTTGGACCCTCAGCCAGTGGCCATTGCTGCGAGGGGCACTCAGCTTTGAGGTCTTGGCTGGGGAATGAGTGTCTCTGTTCTGATGGGGGGATCTGGGCCAAGCACCCCAGCACTCTGCCTGGGTACCTAGGCTTGTTCACTGCCACGTTCTCTATAGCTAATTGCCTGGCACATGATAGATGCCCAGGAAATCTTTGATGAATGAATGAAAGACAACAAGAACAGAAACCCAGATTTCCAGGTCTTGGCACAGACCAGCAGGATCACAATGTGGGGGTGAGAGAGAGGGGAAGAACCTGCACACTCCGGTCCTCTGGCATGTCCCCCATTTGCAGTCCACAGGGTGATCTCAAGGGCCCCTCCAGCTCCCTGTTGGTGCTGGTCAAGGCCTGGACTCGGGCGGGGGTGGAGCCCTCCGTGTGACCGTAGGCACCATGACTACTCTTTGGACATGCATCACCCTTGTGAGGTTTCAGTTCTGACTTTTTTTTTTTTTTTTTTTTTTTTTATCTCCCCTTAGCATTCCTTGAAGAAAAGAGGAACCCGCTCCCTGGGGAAGACAGATAAGAAGCCTTCCGTGCAGGTACTTCCCGGCAGCCCCCATGGGCAGGTTTTAGTCTGAAGGCTCAAGCCTGACCCCAGATGGCCTGAGGAGTCCCCAGGGGTGCCCCCCCTCCCCAGCTTCCATTTTCTTAGTTTTGCTGCCCACTTCACTTCCCCAAACCACACCTTGAGCCCATGGTTCTTAGATGCTCAGACTCCCCCAGGAGCAGCAAGCTGACTTACAAAACAGCACAACAGTCAAATCCAAACGTCTAGAGTCAGAGACTCAGATTTGACTCTGGACTCTTCCACTTGATTGCCATGTGACTGGGGCAAGTCACTTCACTTTCTGGCCTCCGTTTCCTCATCTGTCCCTATCTTGTGGGTTCGTTGTTAGAATTAGATAAAGTACTATGTATAGCACAGGCTAGGCATAGAATACTGTCAGCTCCTAGGGGTGCTGGGCTGTCTCAGGGTGCCAGGCCCTTTTCATTAAAATATCTCAGTTAATCCTCTCCATGGTTCTGGGAGGGAGGGACTGTTACTGTCCCATTTTGCAGATGAGGAAACTGTAGTATAATGGTAGCAGTAGCTGTGGTCACCCATCAGAATGTCACCTGCTCCCCGACTCCCAGGCTGTGTGTTTTGCTCCATCCTTGCTGCATTATCAAGGTTATTGCAATCTCTGCTTCCCCTCTGGACCCCCAGCTCCTTGAGGGTTGGGCTGTGGCTGATTTATTTCTGTGATTCCAGCACATAGTGTCCCCCAAACGCCATGGCTGGTCCTAAGCCCCCCAGCACTGACCTTCCTGGTTGTTTGTCTGTCCCTATGTGGTCGGGCCCCAGGAGGACAGTGCAGATCTGAAGTGCCAGCTGCACTTTGCCAAGGAGGAGTCGGCCCTCATGTGCAAGAAGCTCACCAAGCTCGCCAAGGAGAACGACAGCATGAAGGAGGAGCTGCTCAAGTACCGCTCGCTCTACGGGGACCTGGACGGCGCCCTGTCGGCAGAGGAGCTGGCGGACGCCCCACACTCGCGGGAGGCCGAGCTGAAGGTGCACTTGAAGCTGGTGGAGGAGGAAGCCAACCTGCTGAGCCGCCGCATCGTGGAGCTGGAGGTGGAGAACCGAGGCCTGCGGGCCGAGATGGACGACATGAAAGACCACGGTGGCGGCTGCGGGGGCCCCGAGGCCCGCCTGGCCTTCTCCGCACTGGGGGGCAGCGAGTGCGGGGAGAGCTTGGCGGAGCTGCGGCGACACCTGCAGTTCGTGGAGGAGGAGGCGGAGCTGCTGCGGCGCTCCTCGGCCGAGCTGGAGGACCAGAACAAGCTGCTGCTGAACGAGCTGGCCAAGTTCCGCTCCGAGCACGAGCTGGACGTGGCGCTGTCGGAGGACAGCTGCTCCGTGCTCAGCGAGCCCTCGCAGGAGGAGCTGGCTGCTGCCAAACTGCAGATCGGCGAGCTCAGCGGCAAGGTCAAGAAGCTGCAGTACGAGAACCGCGTGCTGCTCTCCAACCTCCAGCGCTGCGACCTCGCCTCCTGCCAGAGCACGCGGCCAATGCTGGAGACGGACGCCGAGGCCGGGGACTCCGCCCAGTGTGTGCCCGCTCCCCTTGGCGAGGCCCACGAGCCCCATGTGGCCCGGCTCTGCAGAGCCAGGGAGGCCGAGGCGCTGCCCGGACTGAGGGAGCAGGCCGCCCTGGTCAGTAAGGCCATCGACGTCCTGGTGGCGGATGCCAACGGCTTCTCGGCTGGCCTCCGGCTGTGTCTGGACAATGAGTGTGCTGACAACAGCGAAGGCCCCAGGGACGCCAAGCTCATCCATGCCATCCTGGTGCGGCTCAGCGTGCTGCAGCAGGAGCTCAACGCCTTCGTGCGGAAGGCAGACGCCGCCCTTGGAAGCTCTGCCAAGGAGCAGCCAGAGCCCTTCTCGTCCCTGCCCGCCTTGGGCTCCCAGGGGCCCTCCAAGGAGATTCTTCTGGCCAAAGACCTTGGCTCAGACTTCCAGGTAAGCTGTCCCAGTCACAGGCCCTATTCCTTTTTTTAAAAAATGTTATGTATATAAACATTTTACTGAACCATAACGCACAGACTGGGAAGGACACAAGCGCAAGTGTACAGCTTCACGAATGTTCCCCATGAACACCCTCCTATAATGACCACCCAGAACGAGAACTAGAACATGAGCAGCACCCAGAAGCCCCCCGTTCCCCCTTCTAGTTACCATCCCTGCTCCCAAGGGTAGCCCCTCTCTTACTTTAGTCTTATCTGTCCGTGAACTTTACGTACATTGAACCACACGGTACGCACCGGTGCCTGGCCGCTAAGCCTGTGTGAGTTGTTGCATGGAGCAATGGTTGGTTTATTCTCGCTACTGGATACAATCCCACTGAGTGACTATACCACAAATCACTTATTTTATAGATATTGGGGTTGATTCTGAGGCCCCAGGTGTTTGCCAGGTTGCCCGTTCTGTTTTTCTTACCTCTTTTGAATTTTGTATTTGAAAACGAGTTTTTTTTTTTTTTAAAGAAATCTTGGCTCAGGTTCTATGTAAAGGCAAGGAACTTGGCTTTCTAAAGGTAATGAACTTCCAGCCTTGACGTCTGTAAAAATACTAGTTAGAAAAACGAAAATAGCAAAGATACTTGTCCCCCCCAAAAAAAAAAATGTATTATTGCAGAAATAATACATAAACATTCAAAGAGTTTCAGACGTTTCTGAGGTAAAAAGTGAAAACTTTGCCCCTTCCCACTTTCTGCTGGTACCACTGTTCACAGTCTGGAGTGGTGCTGTCCTGTATGGTAGCCACTGCCACATGTGGCTACTTAAATTTAAATTAATAACAATTATATGCAGTTGAAAATTCAGTTCCTCGGTCCCAATAGCCGCATTTCCAGTGCTCAGTAGTCGTGTCTGTCTAGTGGCATAGATCTAGAGTATTTCATCCTTATAGTGTACTCTTCTCAATCTTTCTGTGCATATACTATCATATGTTTGCTTTTCTACCCAAATTGTTTGATGTACACACGGTTTATGTTTCTCATGTAACGTATCCATTTGTTCGTTTGTTTGTTGTTCATATACCTTTTGTGCTTGGTGCTAGAGGTGTCAAGGTAGGCAAAACCAGAGAGGATTCCTGCTTTCATGGCCTTTATTGGGTCGTAGGGAAGAATTAACCAAAATAGCATGCCAAGGAATGTGCACTTACAGACTGGGAGGAGGGATCTGGAGGAAAAGTACATGGTTTTATGAATAAGGAACTTGACGTAGACCCCAGGGTCAGGAAGGCCTCTGATCTGACCTCAGGTCAGAGGGATGGATTGGTGGGGGAAGAGCGTTCTTGGCAGAAGGAACATTCTGTGCAAAGGCACAGCTCAGACCAGAGGTAGGAGCGTGGTGTGTCCAAGGGCCTGATTGAAGAGAAGGCACGAGGCTGGGGTGCAGAGAGCACTGGGGAGGTTTGATCCTCATCCTGAGAGCAATGGCAGGGATTTTTCCATTTTCAGAGAAAGAGAGAGATTTAGTTCTTTCTTTCTAACAACTACACCGCAGAACTGTGTCATGATATCTTTATACTCGTGCCCTGTTGGTCTGGCTTGATCTTGGTTTTTTAAGCAAGGAGACTGTCCCATGTTGAGTCTACCTCTTGGTTCTTCTGGAAGGAGGAATGATCCAGGGGCCATGTGTGTGATAGGACAGTGGGGCTGGCTCAGAAAGTTTGTGCACAAGATAGACATTCACAAAATCAGTGTGTTCACTCACCACTTACCTGTGTTCTCTCAGCAAACATTCACTGAGTGGTAGCAGGGCCCCTAGCCAGGGCTGGGTCTGGGTTGCAGAGGTGGTAGGTGGTCACAGCCTCTTAGGGAGCCAGGAGGCCTGGGGTGGGGGCTGTTTCTGGCACAATTCAGTCCCCTCCCCATAGTTATCTTTGGTTTCTTCTGCCTGTGCCTCTGGATATAGCCACCTGACTTTAGGGATCTGCCAGAATGGGAGCCCAGGATCCGAGAGGCCTTCCGCAATGGTGACTTGGACTCCAAGCCTGACCCCAGCCGGAGCTTCAGACCTTTCCGAGCTGAAGACAATGATTCCTACGCCTCTGAGGTGAGTCTAGGCCTGAGCAAGCAGGGGATTGGGTAGGAGGAAAGTGGCCAGGGTCTCCCCCAAACAGAGTGATGCATGGAAAATCTTAGCTAGTGATGATAATGGGTTTTGAGCATTCCGTTTGGTTCCAAGCTTCCTGGCAGCCTGGGCAAAAAGGGAAATAAGGAAGTTTGAGCCATTCTCATGGCCTGATCAAAGGAAATTTATAAACTCATCTGAAGAAATTGATTATTTTTCTGTATTAAATCTACTGGTAATTTAATAATGTATGTCGTTTAATGGAAATACTAATTTATGTGGCAGGAAGGCAGCAGTCTCTACACTCAGGCTGTTTGGGTTTAAATCCACCCTACACTGGCTATGAAATCTTGGATAAATCATTTTACTGAGAATCATTTCTGACTCTTGGTTTTCTTACCTGTAAAACGAAGGTGCCTCATGAGGTTGTTGAAAGGATTAAATTCACAAAAAACCTTAGCTTAAGGCCTGGTCCATGTTAGGAGAGGATGTCGATGATGATGATGATGATACATCACGGGGACTCAGTGGACCTGAATTCAAGTCTCAGGTCTATCTGAGTGGCTGTGTGACCTTGGACATGTTCCTCCCCTCTGGCCGCAGCTTCCTTGTCTGTAATACGGGAGGGTTAGCGTGAGTGGTGGCTATAGAACTGTTAGGATTCTCTGGTCCTTGAGGAATTCTGGGTGGTTCTGAGCCCCTCCCAAGCCTACTAAGCCTCTCATCAGCTTCTCTTAATGAACCCGAAGCTGGAAAAGGCTCCTGTGGACCGGGTGGGGTATCCCTGTGACTCCTGCACCATGGAGGGTCCTGTGCGTATCCCAGCCTGAGCACCCTTTTCTTCTGAGCATCCCTGGGAAGACAACTCTGGTCCCAGGAAGGCCAGCCCATAACCATGTAGGGAGGAGAAACTTCCTTGAAGCTGATGGGTCAAACTCACTAAGTTAGGTGGTCTGAGCTTCCTAAAAGCCATGGCAAAAAGAGAAGAAAATGAAATACTTAGTTCTCATTTTCTGAGAGAAAGGAAATAGGCCTATGCCTATAGGCTCACTTGTGGAGAGAATAACTTCCTGCATGCATTCAATCATTGTTCCATTCAGCCACTGTTTACTGAGCAGTTTAATTGCCCAGCCCCGTGTTGAACACTGAGTTCAAGGAGGATACCAGAGAGAGAGCGCAGTAGTTAGCCCTGCAAGGATTTTTTAAATATTTGATCATTTATTTATGCATTGAAGAAATCTAAAGCTGGTGTGACTTGTGATTCATAGAATATAACCGCGAACGTCTGGTCCATCATTCATTCAACACATATTGGCTGGGCACCTCCCAGGCTAGGTATGACAGATGACAGTCCAAAGGCAAGTACATTCCACATCCTTCATAGAAGGAACATAATATTCTCAGAGCAAACAGGAAAAGAAGGACAAAAAATATATATACAAAGGAGATAATTGGAGAGCTGAGTAAGAAAATAAAAGAAATAGGTGATAAAGCAAAAAATGCAAAGTCCTAAGAGGGATTGAGTTCAGGAGACCACCTCCATCTCTCTCCATTGCTAATGTCTGGGAGACATTGGCCCGCAAGGATTTTTAATACAAAACAGGTGTGCAGGATATACCTCAAGTCAGCGTGCCTTCCGTTGCCAAATTATTGGCCATATAATATAAATGTTTATTTTCTTTCACAAAGGGACATCTGCCATGCCTGGCAAGATTTTATGCAGGAGTTGGGGCTGACATTTCCCTGCCCTCTTTTTCCCCTTGCTTAATATGATAGTGTAAACATTTCCCTCTGTTACCTGACATACTTAAAAAAAATGTTATCAGATATAACACACATGCAGAAAAGTGCTCATATTGTTAAGTCAACAGCTCAAATAATTCTTACAAACCAAATAGTCCTATGTAATTAGCACCCAGACCCAGAAACAGAGCAGAACCTGCCCCCGGAGGTCCCTGTGTGCTCTTCTAGTCACCATCTGTACTTCTACCCAAATAGGTTAATTTTGCTGTTTAGCTACAGATTTTTAAAACACAGTTTCCCCCCCAAAATGTAGTTTTATCTTTTTCTTAAGATCTTTTTACATAGTCATTATAAACAATAAATAACTACAACAAGATCCCTAAGTAGCACTGTATAAAGATATAAAGAAGAAAGTCAACATTACAAGATCCTCGTGTACTAACCACTGTTTACATTTAGCTTTACTCCATGTCCTTTATTTGTTTTTCTATTAAAGTATATGTCTTTTTTTTTTTTTGGTTTGTTTTTTTACTTTCTATTGAAGTGTAATATAATAATGTACACACAATAAAAGACAGTGGCTGGGCGGAGTGGCTCACGCCTATAATCTCAGCACTTTGGAAGGCCAAGGCAGGAGGATCACTCGAGCCCAGGAGTTCGAGGCTGCAGTGAGCTGTGATTGCACCATTGCACCCTAGCATTGGTGACAGAGTGAGACCCTGTCTCAAAAAAAACCAAAAAAAAAAACGCTGTCCTTAAGTGTACAGTTGAGTGGATTTTTACATATGTATAGACCCATTAAACACACTTTAGTCCCTGTCATTTATTATCTAAGTTTCTAAAACTTTGCAGTTATAAACAATGAGACAGTGAATATCTTTGTGAGTCAAACTTAGGTTTCACAGCATATTGTTTTCTTCACATAAATTTCAAAGAGAGATGATTGAGGTAAAATGATAACGATAGCTAGATTCGATATGCAGTGTTTCATTTAATCGTCATGTCAGCCCACAGAGGTGGGCTGTGCCTGATTTGTGCCTGGGCAGCTTGGGTCTGATTTACTGTAGCTCCCCTACCACTCTGATCCTTAGCTCACAGCTTCTGTCCTCTTCCTCCTCTCTCCCCCTCCTTCTTATCTGTGTCCCCTGTCCCCACCCCAGATCAAGGAGCTGCAGCTGGTGCTGGCTGAGGCCCATGACAGCCTTCGGGGCTTGCAAGAGCAGCTCTCCCAGGAGCGGCAGCTACGGAAGGAGGAGGCTGACAACTTCAACCAGAAAGTGATCCAGGTGCGTGGTGCCCAGCGCCTTCCATGCGCCTACTCCAGCAGCCTCTCTGAGCTGGAGGCAGAGGCCGTGGGGATCCAGTGGTCCTCAGAAGGCGTGAATGTCAGCCCCCATGCCCTGCTGGGGTGTTCCTGCACTTGTGATTGTGCATTAGCTGTGTGGGGCCGGACCTGTCATTGGCTGCCTGTGTGACCTTGGGCCAGTCCTGTTTTCTCTCAGGACCTGAGTTTCCAATCTATGAGATGGTGCCCCCATTAGGGTTGGCTGCTAATCAAGATAATAGGGCTGGGCATGGTGGCTCACGCCTGTAATCCTAGCACCCTGGGAAGCCGAGGCAGGAGGATCCCTTGAGGCCAGGAGTTCAAGATCAGCCTGAGCAAGAGCGAGGCCCCGTCTCTACTAAAAATAGAAAAAATCAACCAGGCGTGGTGGTGTTTGCCTATAGTCCCTGTTACTTGGGAGGCTAAGGCAGGAGGATGGCTTGAGCCCAGGAGGTTGAGGTTGCAGTGAGCTATGATGACGCCACTGCGCTCTAGCAGTGGCGTCATCTCGCTCTAGCAGCACCCTGTTTCCAAAGAAAAAAAAAATGCTGGAATAGCATTTATTAAGCCCTTACTGTATACCAGGCCTGTGCAATGCACTTTCCACACATTATGTCTGTAGTCCTCTTGCCCTTCCTTATGAGATGTCCCCATTTTACAGATGGGGAAACTGAGGCCTGGATAGGTAAAGTGCTCTGCCGAGGGTTGCACATCCAGAGCAAAGTGGGGCTGGGACTGGAATCCAGGTCCCTTTTGGCCATGCCACTGCGTTGCTTTCTAGGGCACTGCATGTTTGTCAGCCTTCCTCGGTCCCAGCATGCCCTTTGCCCTCCACATGAGTCACCCTCTCTGCCATCATCGCTGACCCCTGTGGCTTCCTCATTGAATGTGAAAGCTCATGTGAAACACTGGGTGCCCAGTAGGTGCTCAGTACATGATGTCATGGTTTTTGCAGTCAGACAGAGCCATCGTCCCTGTGGCTACTGCTGCTTTTATGAGCTTTCCGTCCCCGGAGGAGCAGAGGGCAATGCTTATTTCAGTTGAATGAGCTGCTAGAGGTGGGATCCCGGGCAGCGATCACCCACAGGTCCCTCGCAGATTTAACCCCCTGCCCTTGTCCGGGGTCTGCATGGGGTGGGGTAGTCAGTGACCAGCGAGCCGAGCTTGCTCAAGCTCTTGTCCCTCTGCAGCTGAAGGAGGACCAGCAGAGGGCGCTCCTGAGGCGGGAGTTCGAGCTGCAGAGTCTGAGCCTCCAGCGGAGGCTGGAGCAGAAATTCTGGAGTCAGGAGAAGAACATGCTGGTGCAGGAGTCCCAGCAGTTCAAGCACAACTTCCTGCTGCTCTTCATGAAGCTCAGGTGGTTCCTCAAGCGCTGGCGGCAGGGCAAGGTTTTGCCCAGCGAGGGGGATGACTTCCTTGAGGTATGGTTGAGCCCGGGCCTGGGGCTGAGACTGTGGTAGGGAGGGTGGGGAAAGGGATAGGGAAGGGACACTCAGCTGGTGTTGACACAACTCTGAGGCTCATATCTGTGCCGTCAGTTTGCAGGTTTCCTTCCACGCGTTCATGGGCTCACATTCAGCGTCTGTTGGTTGTAACGAGTCCTTTGCTGGGCATGTGGCAGGTGGCGGGTACACCATGGCGGGGAAGACAGACTCAGTCCTGCTTCAGCAGGAGAAAGTCCCTTGGGGCTGGTTGGTCTTTTACACAGGGTCTTTAGCAGGCAGCAGTATCTAGGGGAATTTAATAATCTAATTTTGCTGGGTGTGGTGGCTCACTTCTATAATCCTAGCACTTTGAGAGGCCAAGGTGGGAGGATCATTCGAGGCTAGGGGTTCAAGGCCAGCCTGGGCAACATAGCAAGACCCCACCCCTGGTCTTTACCAAAAACAAAAACAAAAAGTCAGCTCAGCATGGTTATGAGTGCCTGTAGTCCCAGCTACTCAAGAGGCTGAGGCAGGAGGATCACTTGAGCCCTAGGAGTTGAGGGTAACAGTAAGCTATGATCATGCAATTGCACTCCAGTTTGGGCAACAGAGTGAGACCCTGTCTCAGAAAAATAATCTGGTTGTAAAATTGTATTATGTACACATGTATATTTATATTCAATGCCCCAAAAGGCGGTGCACCTTGGCCTACACAGTGCCGAGGGCCGAAGTTAAGATGTGGGGTATCAGTGCTGGGCTAGGATGTCTTAAGCCCCTGTGCATCCTACCTCCCTGGCTGTGCAGCCCCCTTCTGTTTCGGCTACTGGAGCCCCAAATGTGATGTTCTTCTACCTCCTGTTGAGTGTGGTTTTTTAAAATAGGTGAACAGCATGAAGGAGCTGTACCTGCTGATGGAAGAAGAGGAGATCAACGCTCAGCATTCTGATAACAAGGCCTGCACAGGGGACAGCTGGACCCAGAACACGGTGCGTTCTCAGCCCTTTCCCAGTCCTGTTCTGTCCACTCGTTCCTTTGCCCATCTACTCATCACTGCCTGCTGCCTTCTCTGGCCCTGGCCCTGCACCAGGCACCCGTGCTGCACAGGGTTATCGCTTGGTCGCTTGCTCCCAGATGCTCAGTGCTATGGGGTATATAAGTCATCCCAGGGCAGTGACAGAGTGCCAGATGACGGACTGTGGGGCCACAGGTGAGAGAGCAATTAATTCTACTTAGAGTGTAGGGGATCATATCTCAGAGGAGGGACTGTACGTAGTGGCTTTGAAGGATGAATAGGAGCTTGCCTGATAGAGAATGGGGTGAAGACCACTGTGGACCCAGAGAACTGTGTGCGCAGAGGTGTGGCAAGGTATGCTGGGACTGGGTGTGGCTCAGGATGTGCATAGTGGGGGTGAGGACATCAGGCTAGGGTCATATGAAGAGGGGCCTTGTGGCCTGGGGTCAGGAGCTCTCAAATCAGGCCACAGATCAGAGAGAGCAGGGGCTTAGGATCCCAGGGTCACACACACGCACTGGGGTGCAGGTGGGACATGAGGTCGTGGGCCCAGGAGAGATTTGGGACTGAGTCAGGCATGGTTAGGGAGGCTCCATGGATCAGACTTCGCATCTGGCCTGCAGCGGGTCAGAGAGGCAGACCCTGAGCAAAGAGAAAGACACACGGCCTAACGCTGCAGAGTCTCGAAGCTGTTGGATTACTCAGCTCAGATTCAGGCTGAATAATTATTACTGTAACTGCAGGATTTTCTGCTTATGTCGGGTTTGGGACTCGCATCAGCCTAGGAGGTGGCCAGGGCTGGGCTTGTCATCCCCATCTTGTGGGTGAGATGACCTAGAGAGGTCAAGTCTCACAGGACTTGCCCAAGGCCTGGGAGAGTCCCGAGCTGGACTCCTAGTGAGTTCTCTGAGCCCAGGCTCCCCTCCTCTGACCCCGCCTTGCCTCTGTCTGCAGCCCAATGAGTATGTCAAGACCCTGGCCGACATGAAGGTAACGCTGAAAGAGCTGTGCTGGCTGCTCCGGGATGAACGCCGTGGTCTGACTGAGCTTCAGCAACAGTTTGCCAAGGCCAAGGCTACCTGGGAGACGGAGCGGGCAGAGCTCAAAGGCCATACCACCCAGGTGAGGCCCCCTCCTGTCAGAGACATCTGCCCCCTTGCTGTCAGCCTAGCCTTCGGCTGTAGGGTCTGGGAGTAGGCTGCCCAAGCCGTGATCTTGGAGGCCTAGGAACCCCCTGACTTTGCCTTGCTGCCCAGAGAGGGCAAGAGGCTAGCCTTGAATCACACAGCCAGGGTACCAGAAACAGAGGGGAATGGGAGTCACTGGAGCAGGGAAGGAAGGCAGGGGATTGACAAAGAGGCACAGAGTGTCACAGGCCCCTCTGTGGCACCTGGCTGGGCTCACAAGCGAGGCCAGCATGCTTAAATGCCTGTCTGCACCTGGTGATGCTCTTCACATTGCCTGGGCTGTCTTTGTAGGATCCCCTTAACCCTGTTACCTGGCCCTGGTTTGTTCCCTCCACCAAGCCTGGGGGCCTCCCCTCCAGCAACCCAGCCTGACCAGAGGAGCCTTAACCAGGAGCTCTGGGAGTTTGGGGTCTGCCGTGTGCCTGGGGGCAGGTTGCTGCCCACCTCTGGTCTGGAAAGTGAGAGGGTGGCTTCCTCCACTCAGAGAGAGCTCCAGCCCCCCAGCTTTGTGGCGCAGGCTGCCTTCCCAGAATCGCCCGCCCCTGTGAGGTGGCACTGTGATGATTTCTATTGGACAAATGACAGAATACGCACAGAGGGGTTAAGTTTCCTCCCAGTATCTCCTGGCTAATCAGTGGAGACTAATCCTTGCTCCCCAAACTCTGCCCCTCCTGGCTTCCCATGACCCGATTCCACCATCTTCCCATCGCTCATGGACTGCTGGCTTCTTCCTGGGGCCGCTGTCTTCCCTGCGGATCTCACAGCTCCCACCCATCTGCACATTCCACTGCGTCCACCGCTCCCACTGCTCCCCCAAACCTAGCCATTCCAGGTGCTCCTCCCCCCAGAACCTGACCAGCCCTGTGGAGGCTGGTTTCCTGGACCACAGCCAGGGGCATGCGGGGGACATTGAGTCTTGACGTTACATGTTTCCCCACCTGCCACCCTAAGGTCTGGGGCCAAGAAAGCAGTCATGCTGGGGTGATTCTTGCACATACGCATCACATGACTGTGTGCGTGTCCCCATGCAGGGCCTGTGGGAGACAAGGTGAAGCCCCAACTCTCTAAGAGGGGATATATGTAAATAACATGTCCGTCATTACCCAAAGCCCATACTGCTGCTAACAGTTGATGCACTATCATGAGAAACAGTAACTGGGAACCTCTGCCATGTCGTTGCTGTGTGACCTGGCACAAACAACCCCTTTGAACCTCTTCCTCCTCTGTAAGGTGTGGGTAATGGTAGTTCTTGCAGAGTCTTCACAAGGATACTGACATAACACCTGAAAAGCCACAGCACAGAGCTTGGCTTGTAGAAAGAGCTCTACAAACCCTTATTGTGAGGAGGGGTTAGTTCTGAGTGAGGAGATCAGTGACGGTTTAACCAGCTGAAGGGTCTTCCCAGGAGACCTCTGTCCCCCTGCCCCCTGCTGGCACCCAGGAGGGAAGGCGGGAGGCGGGCAGAGAGGAGGGGCTTCCTGGTACCAGCCGCCCCGTCTACTTCTTTCCGCAGATGGAGCTGAAGGCTGGCAAGGGAGCCGGGGAGCGGGCAGGGCCCGACTGGAAGGCAGCCCTACAGAGGGAGCGTGAGGAGCAGCAGCACCTCCTGGCTGAGTCCTACAGCGCCGTCATGGAGCTCACGCGGCAGTTGCAGATCAGCGAACGCAACTGGAGCCAGGAGAAACTGCAGTTGGTGGAGCGGCTGCAGGGGGAGAAGCAGCAGGTAGAACAGCAGGTGAAGGAGCTGCAGAACCGCCTAAGTCAGGTGAGGCCTTCCCCCTCCCCCAGAGGTAGGTTCCTTCAGGTATAGCTGGATCTAGGTGCTTAGAGAATGCAGTAGGAACCAGGTCTGTCTCTCTGACTCAGTTGCTCAAGCGTGCTTTCCTGTGTTAGCTTTACTCTTAAGCTGTCCTCAAATGTGGCCACTGTGTTTCATGCCCATATCTTACAGCTTAGCAGTCACAACAGATAGAGGTCCATTTCCACAAGGCTGTGATTGGCCAAGTGTGAGTCATGTGCTCACCCTTGGAGCCTACCAAAACCCAAGATCCAAGAGGGAGGAACTAAGGAGTGGTTCCCATGGGAAAACTGGAGTCCTCTGACCAAAAGAAGGGGAAAGGAAAAGCTATTATTGATCATCACAGCCCATCACGGCTCATCTCACACACTCAGCCGCCACCTACCATGCTGCTACACACTACTCTTTACTTCGACTTTTTCCTTTCTTTTACTTTTTATTTTAATTATGTAAATCTGGACTCTACCTTTATATAAGACCTAAATATTACAGTAGCATATTCCAACCTACTTCTTCCCCTTTTTTTTTAAAGGCAGGCGTGAAAAGTGAGGTTTATTGAGGAGAGAAAGGATTATAGAGCGAGAGCAAGATAGAAGTTTACAGAGCATGATACATACACCACAGATGACGACAGGACCCATTGTCGCAGCAAAGGGAGAGCCAAAGGAAGGGGACAAAAAAGGGTTCCCTTTCTTGCTATTTCAATTTTTTTTCCTTATGAGACCAGGTCTCACTCTATTGCCTGAGCTAGAGTGCCGTGATGTCATCATAGCTCACTGCAATCTCAAACTCCTGGGCTCAAGTGATCCTCCTGTCTCAGGCTCCTGAGTAGCTGGGGCTACAGGCATGCGCCACACACCCAGCTAATTTTTCTATTTTTTGGTAGAGACAGGGTCTCGCTCTTATTCAGGCTGGGCTGAACTCCTGGCCTCAAGCAATCCTCCCTCCCTGGCCTCCCAGAGTGCTAAGATTGCAGGTGTGAGCCAGCACACCTGGCCTCTTGCTATTTAAATTTATATTCACAGAGTTTTGTTTTCTTTGTTTTTTTACCATTAGTTGAATCATAACATATGTGTTGTTTACATGTTGCCTCATTCGTGGCGAGCTGTTCACAACAGTATAGAGGCAGCCTCGTTCATTTTAACTGCTACTCAGCATTCTTAGTGTGGAGACACCATAATTTATCATTCCATATTGATGAAATCTGGATTGTTTCTAGTTTTTCATTATTATTAATAAAAGATGTGCCTCAAGCTGGGCATGGTGGCACATGTCTATAGTCTCATCTACTTGGGAAGCTGAGGCAGGAGGATTGCTTGAGCCCAGGAGTTTGAGGTTGCTGTGAGCTAGGCTGACGCCACAGCACTCTTCCTGGGGCAACAGAGTGAGACTCTCTCAAAAAAAAAAAAAAAAAAAGAGAAGAAAAAAAGTTGTGCCTCAGTGAACATCTCTGCGCTTATGTTTTTCTGCATGTGCACAAATATTTTGGAAGGATAGATTCCTGGAAGCGAAATTGCTGTGTTCAAGGGCGTGTGCACTTACAGTTGATGAAAACTGTCAAGCCACAGGCCAGAAAGGCTTTGCCCAGTTACACTCCCACCAGCCACACAGGGAGAAGGGCCTGTTTTGCTTTATCTTTGCCTGTTCTTGTAACTACCAATCTTTGAAATGTCTGCCCAGCTCAGGATGTAAAGTGCTATTAATATATCATTGTTTTAATTTGCGTTTCTCTGATTTCTAGTGAAGGTGAACATCTTTTCATGAGCTTATTGATCATTTGTGTTTCCTCTTTCTAATGTTGTCTCCAGTCCTCCAACGGCCCTGCGAGGTCACGGTCACTAAACCCTTTTTAAAGATGAGGAAACTGAGGCAAAGTGACTTGCCCAAGGTCATGAAGTGAGTAAGGGACAGGACGAGAATCTGGCAGAACTCCCAAATCAGGACGGTGCCTGATTCTGGGCCCTGCCCCCGCAGGGTCAGCACTCCTTTGAGGTTCACTGCTACTAGAAGCCTCTGCCTGACGAGTGCCCTGCAGGATGGCTGGGTGACAGACAGATCACAAAACAGTCCACGTCCCACATAGAAAGTAGATTCGATGCATCTGTTTGCACCATCAAACCACGTTCCTGTGTGTAAAAGAATAATTCCTTTTTATTATATGACAGCAAAATATTTCTAAAATGATTTTGAAATTATGAGACAAGCTCTACATCATACCGGGGGAAACACATCCCAACCCACAAGCAGGTCCTGCTGGCTCGTCAGGGCACAGATTCCACGTCCCGCTCTCATTTCCACGTCAGGGCATCTTGCGTGGGAAGTGCCGGCCCTCTAGCTCCAGCCTCCTGTGTCTCTCTGACGTTCCTCTGCCTCCTGCACTTCAAACCAGGTCCCCAAAGCGGCGTTCTTCTTTAAACCAGACTGACAGTTACACAGCCAGGCGACAGCACAGTCAGAGTGGCTGGTGGGAAAGAGCTTCTGAGCAGGAGTTCCCAGTCCCTACCTGGCTCTGCCAGGTACAGCCCCAGCCAGGTCACCTCTGATCTCTGAGCCTCATCCTCACGAGGGTGACTGTACATGACCTCATCTCACAGGGCAGCTAAGGGAATGAAAGGAGATGGCCACAAGAGCACTTCGGGATGATTCGGGTGCTCCTAGGCCCGCCCCTGCCCGGGGCTTGCTTTGATTCTGTGGCCTTCATCTGTCGTTTCTGTTTCTTCACATTAGTGTGAATTTTGTTGTCGCCTGTAATACCGTTGGTCTTACGTTGGGTTCCTAAGAAGCCAAGCTTGAGACGTAGATTCAAGTGTGCAAGGAAGGTGACCGACCCGTTCTGGTTGGCCTGGGACTGAGGGTGTTTCCTGGACTTTCATTTTTAGCACTGGGACAATCCCAGCCACAGCCTCCCAGTTTCTTCAGAACTGAGGGTTTTCTGGGTCGTGGCACTTTCACTGCTAACACTGAGAAAGTCCTGGGCAAACCAAGATGGGTTGGTTACTGTGTGTGTGATTCGTTAAGGGATGGAGGAAGCCAGGGCAGGGAAGGGGATAGAAGCCAAGCAAGGATGTGCTTTCCAGCAAAACCTTCCCTCTGCCTGATCCTATGACGGGCTCGGGGGTGTAGACAGTACACCACCCCACAGTTGGTCCACCTTAGGGCAAGGGGTTGGCTTCCAGGCCAGCCTTTTGGACCCCTGCTTTTGTCTGTCACTGGCAGTGATTGGGTTCCAGTTGCCCAGGATAATCCTTCAAGGAGGTTGCGGCGCCAGATGGCACAGGTGAGGCCACCAAGCCACAGGATCTGGTACACTGTTGTCGCTATCATTGCAACTCATTCAGCGGCCTGACCTTGGGCAAGTTCCTCTTCTTCTCTCAGTCTCGATCCTCTCACCTGTGAAAGGGAAACAACCATAGTATAGTAACATCTACCATATATGGTTGCTGTGAAGATTCAATTAGCTAATGTGCACGCACTAAGTGGGTTCCGTCGCATGCCACCTGGACCTGATGAAGCTCCAGGAGGGGAGGCAACCGCCGGCCACCTCCAGGCCCAGTGGGAAGAGTGCTGGGATCAGAGCAGCGGCGGCACGTGGGACTTGTCTTTGCCACCTGATGTGCTCTAGCTGCTCCTTAGCTGACCCGTTCCCTGAACTGCAGCGTGAATGAACATAGTGATAACAACTGGTACTATATTAGGTATAGTGACATTTAGAAGGATGCTCGCAAGTATTCGCTTTTATTATCATTGTCCAAATCCACCTGTGGGTGGCTCAGAGCTGCTACCCACTGAGAAGATGGCCCCGAGCCCATGATGCAGGTCCTCTGAGCTGCACAGTAGAGCCTCGGGAGTGGCCCTGCTCTGAGCGGGACCCCGCTGACCAGCTCTGCCTGCCACTGACCCACCCCCTTTTCCCTTATCCAGCTGCAGAAGGCTGCCGACCCCTGGGTCCTGAAACACTCGGACCTGGAGAAGCAGGACAACAGCTGGAAAGAGGTGAGTAGGGCAGTTGCCA
>RJWJ010019003.1:0-30470 GCA_004363605.1 Indri indri
CTGGGGGGCCTCTCAGTATAGGGTCCCTCCCCCCACCCCCTGCCTTCAGTCTCCTGCATACTTGCAGTTTCCTCAGCGTCCAAGGTCGGACCACTCATTAACTCTTTCTCCAACTCCTGCAGACAGGCTTCCAAATTTTCCTCTGTCTCTTGTAACTCCCTTACCTGGGCTTCCTGGCACAGGGTGTCCTTATGCTGTTCCTGGAGGGCTGTAAGGAAGAGCCAGCCCACCTGACCAGTCGCTGCTCACTCCCTAAGTTGCGACTTCTCCATGCTGGCAGGGGTACATTCCACCTGCTCCCACCTCGTGGCAGGGGCCCATGACATGAGGACCGCTGCCACTGGCTGCCACAGGCCCGTTGGAGGCTTCATGTCCTCCCTTGCTGGGGTGGAGGGGACATTTACCCCTCTGGATCCTGCCAACTATGCCAAACCCATTGTTCCAACAAGGTTTGAAGAGGATGCTCTGTGGCTAGCTTGTGCTCTGGCACAGGCTTTGGAAATTGGAAGAAAAGGCGAGTGGCAGCAGGCAGGTGAGACGTGCTCTTTATTGTCGGGGGGATACAGCAGCAGCAGAAAAGCATGGCCAAGAACATGGCGAGCGCTTATATGTGGCTCTGAACCATAGTGGCAATATGCCACGGGAAAGCATGATCACATGAATTCACATAGAAGGTAACACCTCGATTACATGAGTATGCTGATTTTTGCCTCCCCGGAAGCCCAGCTAATGGAGGTGGGCGGGGAAGGGGACAGGCCAGAAAAAACATTGTGTCAGTCATCTGAATTTGGCCTAAGAAACCTGTTGCCTGTACAAATTCAATTTCCCTTACAATGTGTTAGGATCTCTGGCTCTTACAGGGACAAAGGTGCCCTGCTTTCGTGCTGTCTTTGCAATTGCTCCATCTGGGGAGAAGGATAAAGCCGGGCACTTCATTTTGGTGTTTCCTCACCGTTTCTCCCATCTCGAGCAATTACTACACTTGTGGAAGGAGGCAATGCTTTTTCAATCTGGGAATTCCCCATCCCAGGCATGCTAGGATTTGGAAAGTGACCTAGAGAAAACTAAGGGTAATTATGTCATTAGCATAAATCTACATTGTGGTTCATCACCCCCAGGTGGGCTTTCGGAGAGGGTGCTCATATATACAGATGGAATTTTGAGGACATCTGTTGATCGTCTGGTAAGATCCCATACCTCCCGAGAGCCAGCTCCAGACTGGGCCAATAAAAGAAAAGTATCCGAGAATTCAGAGAGAGTGAGTGAGTAAGTCAGTGAGTGAGCTGGTCTGCCTCTCTCCACTCACTCACAGAGACCCGTTTTGTCCTACATTAAAGAGCTGCTCACGTGAAACTGCTTCCCGCCTGGGGTTAACTCCACCATATTGGCCCTGCTGGTGATTTTCCCAAGTAAAAGTCTGGACTTGAGACTTTGGTGTGTCTGGTCATTGTTTGGCCAAGAGCACACAAAAAACCGAGGGCAGAATGCCACCCTGACAAATGGGCTTTGGGTTTGGTATGTGCTTATTAGGCATCTTTTGAGATGAGCATGTGTTTTTCTATTTTATTAATGTAGTACATAGAACTAATTGTATTGGATGTTTAAGTGAATTCACATTCCTGATGTAAATACCTTTAGACATAGCGTATACCACTTTTTGAGGTTGTTGATTTCTTTTTCTGGTATTTCCTTGAGAATTTTTGCCTCTATAAATGAGGCATATTGGTATTAATTTTCCTTTTTGAAATGTTTTGTCCTAGGTGAAGCATGAGGATAAATCAACTCATAGTATAAACTGGGGAATGATCTCTCTGTATTGTATTGTTGTTTTAAGTTTTTGAATAATTTTTGATAGATTGGTATTGATCCTTTAAAGGTTTGAAATAATTAATTATTCTTAACCTGTTTAGAGAACTGAATCCTAATGATAATCACGTAGGCTTGGAAGGGCCATTCCTTCCCCAGCTGTGCCTCACCTTTAGACCTCATCCTTGGCTATCATCTACATTTGGATTCCTGAAACAGAGAAACTGTGAGTAACCTGTGTTTAATTTTGAGCCACTAAGCTATGTGGTATTTTGTTATGCAGCAACTACTAAGTAATCCACTTGGCCATCCGAATTAGATTCTAGAAAAGAAAAATGGCATCATTAGAAAACCTGGTAAAATATGGAGAAAATCTGTAATTCAGTTGATAGTTTAACCTCTGTCAATTTCTCAGTTTTTATGAATAGACTATGATTATATAACATGCCAACATTCTTGTAAGCTAATGGGTATATGAAACCCCCCACACTATTTGTATGTCTCTCTTTAAATAAAATCTTATATCAAGTATTTTTTTTTTAATTTTTACTTTGATACCAAAGGGGGAAAAAAAAAACAAAAAAACAAAGACATAAGCACCATCATATGGTCTCAGGAGATAAATGGATGTATAGAGAGGGAACAGCAAAGCAGCTTTCCTTATATAGTTACTTTTCCAAACACAGGTGCATCTGCTTCATTAAGACACAATTAGCTCTAGTGAGTCTCGTCCAGGGGTACTAATGTTTAGGTTATGTATATTGCCTTTGCCCCACCCAAGTCAGAGCTTTAAGCACATCCATCCCCCAGAAGGTGCTCACCGTACCCATTATATGTGTATATACCTCCCATCTGCCCGACACCCGATGAATGTTGCTATTCTATGTGCACTTAGGTGTTGATCAGTTAATACCAATTTGATGGTGAGTACATGTGGTGCTTGTTTTTCCATTCTTGGGATACTTTGCAGAGTGGGCTCCAGCTCTATCCAGGATAATATAAGAGGTGCTAGATCACCATTGGTTTTTGTGGCTGACTAGAACTCCATGGTATACATATACCACACTTTATTAATCCACTTATGTATTGATGGGCACTTGGGTTGTTTCCACATCATTGCAATTGTGAATTGCGCTGCAATCCCATTACTGGGCATCTACCCAGAGGAAAAAAATGACATTCTATAAAAAAGACATTTTATGTTTTCATTGTGACATAAAATAATGAGGTATTTTATCATTGGTGTAAATGAAAAATACTTGGAAAAATCTGTCAGTATTAGCATATACTGACTTAGTGTTTATTAAAGACTTATTAATGTACATACTTTTTCTATTATTAGTTCATTAAATCATTACAACATCTCAAGAGGCAAGCATTATTACCACTCCCATGGTCTGGTTCAGAAGTTGAGCTAATGCCCCATAAGAAAGGAATAAAAGAAACTTGAGCTTGATTCCATCTGTCTCCGGAGTCCTTGCTCACATCAACTATGTTAGAATATCTTTTTCCATATATATAAATAATTTCTTGGTGTAGTTTAGAGATTCTCCCTCTACCTCATGGTGCTGATATTATTTTCTTAGCTGGGTTCTAAATTCTGTATTGAATGTTTTTATACTTACGTGTATAATCCACATGGAATTATGTTTGCGTATAATGTCAATTTAAAGGCAGACTTTATTTTACCTGATGGGTTCAATATTCTGGATTATTTATTGAAAATTTCTCTTTTCTCTGGTCTTATAAGTAATTTGCATATATATGCCCATATCATTTTTGAGCTCACTTTTCTTTTCTTTAGTGGTTTATTTCTCTATGTATGTGTACATGCTACATGGTCTTGTTATTGAGCATTCGTCTAACACAAGATCTTTCCCTCCAGACCTCATTCTCTTAACCCCATGCTCTTAACCAATATTGTTGTGTAATGAAGACAGTGGAGAGTAAAAACCTGCCTGCCTGGTACCTACACTGATATTCTCAGCTGTACTTCAAATAAAGAGGAGGGTTTAGAACTTTGGATCATTACTGTTGATGCTCATGTTTCTAGTATCCTTGTGAATCTTAGGGAATTCCCCCACACCACTCCCCTTGTTTTTTACTTAGTATATTCTCAGTGAATTTTAATCAATCTCATGACTCCTCATTTTCTTTTTCTGCTTTCTGAAGCCTGGGGATCTTTTTACTCTAATAGCAACAGAGAGCAGGGCAGGAACCCACATAGACATCCCTGGGTGCCACCTGTACTGACTGTACAGTGGACATAGTCAGCTGTCTCCAGACCACAACCCCCAAGGTTGTGCTGCAGAAGACAGAGGTGAACTGAGAGCCTCTCTGTGGGTTCTACATGGGGAAGGCCAGCATCTCCTTGTCCTCCCTCTGTTGTAGGTTGTGGAATTCAGTTCTTTCTTATAAAGATTGAGTTTGTTGAAGAATTATTCTGCTTGCTGACCAAAAACTAGTTACCACATAAAGTCTTATCTTTTAGAACTTCTTCTATGTGTTTGATTTGGCCTGAAAATGTCTTTGACATTTGTGTATAAATTTACTTTTTTTTTGGTTGCATAAACATCATCTGTAACCAGATTAATATTTTTGTATTGTATATTAATGTCTTTTTTATTTACATATTTTAATGTATCACCCTTTACTAAATAAAATGGGAATATCACTTTTATTAGGGAAGACAGAGGTTACACATTCTTCGTATAAGCAATTTCCAGAAATTTGCTGACATACCTTTAGTTGAAAAGAATAAGAACAGAGACTTTTCTAGGAACCAGACAAAATTTGGAGAGTCTCATGCTTAAAAAGAACTTCTTGTTTCCATTATATGGTTAGTTTGTTCTAATGAAAAGTTCACAAAGTATTAATTTGTGTAGATTGAACACTGAGATTCCTTTTCCAAACACAAAGACCGGCTAGTTTGCTAATATACAAGAATGTATTTCAGAATATTGTTTGATTTTTCTCTTATCCAGAAATTTATGGACATTGGCTAGAGTCTCTGATTCTTTCCACTTAAAGTTTTTGTAAATGCTTGCATGACATATCCTGTACTGAAGGCTCATAACATAGGTATGCATACTTTTGTTACTCTTTGGTGAGTGAATATTAAAATTGCTTTCATTTTTCAGTAAAAACAAACAAAAACACAACAATCACTAAATAAATAAGTAAAATAAAACACCACTCAGAAACTGTGTGCATACATCTACAGGCAAGCAGCACATAGTTTTATAATGTAGTCTTGTAAAAAAGGAGTTATAAATTATATTTTTTATTAGCTAGGAAATATTTTTAATTTTTTTAATGCTTTCTCCCTTTTTATTTATCAGAGAATCTTTTCTACTGCTTTTTGTCCACTACATGTGTAAGCCTTCTCTCAGGGGAAAAACATAGACAACATTTTCATATTCTCCAAAATTTTGGTCCAGTGGGTACTGAGAAACCTTACAGAAATCTAAATTGTGTATGAAAGAGCTGCCTTGGGAACTCAGAGAACAGGCATCGGACCTGGAGTGGGATGGAAAAGGAGAGCCTCTAAGAGGGACATTGAGGAGATTCTGAAGAGTGAGGAGCAGTGAATTCAGAAAACAAGGGAGAGGAAAGAGAAGAGGAAACAGTGTGTCTGTGGCACAGGCCGGGGCAAAAGAAGAGGAAAGTGGATTGGAAGGACCCCTGGGATCACTAATGTGTGAGGGTGACAGGAACAGTAAGGTCAAACCATGCTGGGACTGGGCAGATGAGAGAGGGCAGGTTCAGGAGGGATGCAGGGGGAGCTCACAGAGGAATGCATGCTGTGTGTTGGGATTTTCAGTGTCTGTATCTTGTTCCTTGAAATGGTATCCCAGCCCATGAGGTCTGCCTGTCAGAAAGACAGAACGAGTAAGACAGGGCCCTAGGCATTGCCTGGACGGGCTGGTTCTGAGGAGGAGCTAGGGTGGAGAGGGGCAAAGAGGATGCACCGGCTGGCGGACTTGCAGGCTAGGGGACCCTGGATGCTCCTGTTTGCCTCCCTTTCTCCATCACCCACACCTCCCACACCACCTGGTTCTTGTACTCTCAGTCATTTTGCAGGTGTAGGTAGGATGCATGAATCAGGAAATGGTGTCACTCGATGTCTCAGGGCTAACTGGCTGCCACCCCCAGGAGGCTGAAAGCAGCCTGACAGGAAGTGCTGAGGAAGGTCCGCAGCTGCGCAGTGAAGGGACCAGAGACCCAGCACAGGCGAGGATGACGACGCAGAGAGATGCTGGGATGCAGGCTGGAAGTTGGCTGCAGGTTGCAGGGGATGGGGAGAGGGGAGCGGCGGGGGGTCGGGGGCAGGGGGTGGGTTTGGGAGAGTGGGGGGATTTGTGGGGGAGGGAGGGAGGCCTGTAGCCGGGTCCGCAGAGGGTGGCTTTACAGGATGTTTCTCCGCGGGCATGTGAATTATCGCACCGCTGTGTTTGCCGGTTGTCTTCCATGTTTATTTTCTTAAAACCCTTGTGATTTCCTCCTGTTTCTCGAATTGTAACGTATGTTTTAACTTCATTCTTTCTATCACATGTGCCCTTTTATATGATGTACATAGCAATACTTATCCTGAATGTCTTATCTATAATGCATTTGCTGACGTATTTATTTTTAACCGGTAATGATTGTGTTACAATTTATGGATTACAATGTGAAAGATCGCATACATTGTACAAAGATTTAATCAAGAGAATTAACATAGGCATTACCTCACCACCTTACCAATTTTTTTTTAATGGTGAGAATGTTTAAAATCTATTATTTTAGCCATTCTAAAATATACCGTAAACCTTAATGAACACATGAAATTACCTTCTTTGTTTTACCTTTGATTATTTATGAAAATTATTATATTGTCTCCCCATTTCAGAGAGAATTCACCTCCGCATGCCCTCAAACAAGGGTTTTGGTTGAGGTGTTGTGTTTTTCCTGTTAATTTTGGATACTTCTATGTTCTGAGAACTATTAAGAGAACAATTTCTTTGAAAAATCCAGTTGCTTTAACTTTACTTTGTTTTTATTCTCCTAACAATATTATGACTTTTTAAAATTTACTTTGGATTTAACATACTCTACTTTTTCTAGGCCCAAAGGTGGAAACTTATATGATTGATTTGAGATCTTTCTTCTATTCCCTATATATGCATCCAATAATACACATTTTTTCTCAAAGCTCTGCTTTCCTGCATCCCACAAATTTTAATAAATTGTATTTTAATTTTCATGTATTTGAAATGTTTTAAAAAAAATTTTTCTGGAGATGTCTTTTTTGCCCATATGTTATTTAGAAGTGTGGTGTTTAATTCCTATGCATTTTGGGATATTTCACTTATCTTTCCAGTCAGTTATCTTTTGATTTCTAATTTAATTCATTGTGATCTGAGAGAAAGAAATTATATGGTATCCATTCTTCTAAATTTGTCATGGTATGTTTTATGGTCCAGAATATGATATATCTTGGTGAATGTTCCTTGGTGAATGTGTATTCTGCAGGCGTTGGATAAAGTAGTTTGTAGATGTCAATTATATCCAGTTGATTGATGAGACTTCCAGTTCAGTGTTGTTCTTGCTGTTTTTCTGCCTGGTAGATCTGTGCTGATAGAGGATGTTGAAATTTCCAACTATAATAATGGATTCATCTCTGTCCTTGCAGTTTTGTTAGCATCTGCCTCACGTTTTTGGGACTCTGTTGTTAAGAGCATGAACTTTAGGATTATTATATGTTTCTTGATAATTGACTCTTTCTCTTTTTATGTAATTCCCTTCTTTCTTCCTCATAACTTTCCTTGCTTTGAAATCTGCTGTTTCTGTAATTAATATAGCTGCTGTTGCTTTCTTACATCAGATTTAGCATAGTACATTTTGTTCCATCTATTTACTTTTAAATTATATGTATGTTTATGTTTAAAGGGGGTTCCTTTAGGCAATATATAATTGGGTCTTTTTGTTTTGTTTTTTTATCCACTCTGTCAATGTGTGTCTTTTAATACGTCCATTTAGATTATTGACATTCAGTGTTATAATTGATATAGTTGGATTAATGTCTACCGTATTTGTTACTGTTTTCTGTTTTTGCCTTTGTACTTTCATTCTGTTTTTGTCTTCAACTAATTTCCCGCCTATTTTGGTTTTCTTTTAGCTTTGCATATTCCATTTCTTCTTCCTTCTTAGTATATCAGCTTTATATCATTTTAACTTTTTATTGCTTTAATATTTTATCATATTCTCAATTTATTGTAAGAGAAGAGAGTTTCTTGAAAATAGGAACACTATTTAATATCGTATGCTTATGTATGTATCATATGCATATATATGTACACATATATGTACATGCACATGTATGCATATATATGTTGAATAAATGATAATAATACAAAAGGAAGGAGAAAGAAATTAGGATTTTTATTATAAAATGCTCACACTGCCTGTCAGGCAATATAGTGTCATTTTCAAAGTGTTTTGGATTAGTTTAAAATGTAATATTGCAAACCGTAGGGTAGGCTATTGCATCAAAATCCCCAATTAAGCTGCACACAGTGCCTTGCCAGGTGGGTTTCTCTCACGTGGCAAAATGCTTCATAAAATCCATCAAGAGAGAGAAATTGCTAGCAAGGCAGAAATCATAATCTTATGTAATATAATCACCCAAGTGACATTTTAACATCATTACACTATTGTTTCAAAGCAAGTCACAATTCCTACTTACATTCACTGGAATGGGATTAGAATGCAATGTAGTAGTATACAGGAACAGGTGGGGATCACCGGGCACCATCTTAGGGTCTACCTGACATATCAAGTCTTATATGAAACATATCAGCTATAGGAAAAAATCAAGCTGCTAAATAATTAAAGATAGTTTTATTCAGAAGTTTTATTGAGGATTCCAACCTGGGAGAGTCTCTCAGAGAGTTCCTTTTAGTCTGCTCCAAAGTAGTGTTTCAGCCCATAGTTTATATACTGGTAGTGGTCATTCTGTATATGCTCAGACGTTACATTAGAGGAAAATATCAAAGTTTGGGTGTGATGGTACATCTCATTATAGATTACAGAGGTATAACCACTGTTCCTGTCTGACACTGTCTTATGCAGAAAAAGAGGCAAGGGCTAGCTAGGCTCATTGAACTTATCTTTTCTAAAAACTCAGTAATTTAGGCAAGACACAGGGGAACTTGTGCTCTGCCTCGCTTATTGTCTTCAGGGCATTCTTCCTGAGGGCTGCTCTCAGTCACTGAGTCAGGATTTGTGAAATCCTGCAGGCGAACAGAATGAGCAAACAGGGCGTCTTACATTTGCTACTTTGTCTCAGAAACAGTTTCTCAGTCTTCACTTCTTTTTTATGACCTTGATCTTTTTGAAAAGGACTAGTGAGGTATTTTGTAGGATGCCCCACGATATGTATTCTTCTGATGGTTTCTCATGTTTAGGTTATGGATAAATTAAACACATTCATCTAAGTTTGGAGACAAAAACAAAAACTAAGCAATATTGTAGTTACAAATACAAATGTAGAGACAAAAATATAAAAATTTAGGAATTGACAGAATTCACAATAATAGTTAAATTCAGTGGCTAGGAAGACAAACTAAGGAGATGCACCGAGGGAACATCAACAATACTGCTAATGATCTGTTTTTTAAGCTTGGCAGTGACATTAAAAAAAGCAAAAAAAATTTTTTTTAAAGAATAGTTTTATTTTCCCCATTTGAGTATTGTCAAAAGAAAAAAAAATAAATAGTTTTAGATTTACAGAACATTTGAAAATGTATTAATAGGAGAGAGTTCACATATACCCCACACACAGTGTCCCTTTTTATTAACCTCTTACATTAGTGGGGAATGTTAGTTACAATTCACCAATGATGATTATACATGATCGTTAAATACTATCCACAGTTTATTCAGGTTTTCTAATTTTCAATTCATGTTCAGTTTCTCTTCTAGGAAATCAGAATATCTCATCACATTTAGATATGATGTCTCCCTAGGTTCTTGACTATGATATTTTCTCTGTCCCCTTGTATTAGATAACATTGACATTCCCAATTTGGGATTTCTTTGATGTTTTTCTCATGATGAGACTGAATTTGTGGGTTTAGAGGATGAAGATCTCAGAGTAAAAGTCCCATTGTCATCACATCATATCAAGGCTATATACTATCCACATGACTTATCGCTGTTGATGTTAATTTGATCACCTGGAAAAGGTAGTTCCTATCAAATTTTTCCTCGTAAAATTACTCTTTTATTCACCTTTCCATATTGTATGTTTAGAAAACAATGTCACTATACACAATACACACTTAAGAACTGGGTATTCATGCTCCACTCCTTATGCATAGAGTGTTTACAAAAGTTATTTGGAAAGTTCACCATGAACATGTGTATGTTTTTCTTCACATATTTATTCATTCATTTATACTGATATGCAAACATAGATGTTTATTTTATACTTTTATTGTACTACTTTATTTTATTGCTAATATTGTTCCAGTGTTGGCCATTGGAAGGTCTTTCAGTTGGATCCTCTGCCATTTTGAAATACACCCATAATTAGGGTTTGATGTTACTGTTTGTTAATGGGTTACCTTGTCATTTGGTGTTTTCTTTTGTTCTGTCACTAGGAGGTGCTCCAAACTAATTATGTTTATTCCCTTCCCAAGCCTAGTATTCACCATTTTTCATGGAGCCCAGGTTCATTTGATTGGATAATGGAATTAGAAACAAAGATCTGGGCACCAGGCATATTACCATTGCTCCTCAGGCATTTGTTTTCTAGTACTTGTCAGCTGACAGAGCAAAGAATTATATTTGTGTATACCGACTCATGTATAAACACATATATATAAATATTTAATATGTGTCCATATATCTGTATTAAATATGAATCCTTATTGTCTAGCAATGTATAATCTAAGGCAGTACCACATTAGTCAGTCTACCTATTACCACTTATTTGTGTGCAGCCTACCCTTTAACAGTGAGGAAGTTGTTTCTGTTCATTTAATCATATCATCCAAAATACCAGTATAGTGGTTTCAGAATTGGACATTTATATTTCCAGGAGGAACAACTTTACCAACTAATGTGCTTACGTGCAAATCCTTATTCCTTTAGACTCAGCATCCCTACCTATTTCCTAAGTTATTTAGCTCAGCCTCTTTTCCCAACTTCCTTCAGGGAGGTTATTTCATTCATTCGTTATATAATATTATTTTGTCTGCATCCCTCCCTGGTAGCCATTTACCACTAAATAAGTGTTTTAATTTGCATACTTTTAAGTTCACTCTTGGTGTTATAATGTCCTATAAGATTTAAAAAACATTATCATGTAGCCATCATTACAGTATGATATAATACAGAATGATCTCACTGCCCAGAATAAATCTGCTGTCCTCACTAATTTGACTACCTCTCTCCCAAAGCCCTAGTAAATACTAAATGCATTACTGTCTCTATACCTTTATTCTTTCCAGAGTTACACATTAATGGAATTACACAGTATTTTGCATTTTTCTATTTGCTTTTTTGTTTGTTTGTTTGTTTTAGTAACATGCCTTTTAGATTTGTGAGTTGTATCTCCAAGTTGTTTAAATTGGAATTTCCCTAATGACAAAAGTTGTTTGGCATCATAGCATGTGTATAATTGTAGTATCTTTGGAGAAATGGATATTCATATCATTTCCATTATTATTGAGGTATTTACCTCTTATTTTTGAGTTGCAAAGCACTTTTATATATTCTGGATAACAGGCTTTTTTTCAGCTATATGATTGCAAAGATTTTCTCCTATTTTGGGGGTTGATCGTTTTACTTTCCATTGTGTACTTCAAATAAGATTTCAATTCTGATGAAGTTTAATATATATATATTTATATATATATATACACACACACATATATTTTACTCTTTCTCTTGTGCTTTAGGTGGTGTCATATCTTAGAAATCATTGTTTAACCTAAGGCCATGAAGATGTACTGCTATCTTCTCTTCTATGGGTTTGGATAATTTAGCTCTTATATTTGACTATATAATCATATTGAGTTAATTATGTATATAATGTGAAAAAGGAGTTCAACTTGCTTGTGGATATCTACTTATTCTAGCACCATTAGATGAGAAAATAGTTTTGCATATTGAATTGATTTCTCAACCTTGTAAAATCATTTGACCATGAAAGGAAAGATTAATTTTTAGACATTCTTTTATTTATTATATCCCTTTATTATATTATATCCCTTTATTTATTATATTCCTAACTTATTATATCTCTTTGATCTGTATGTCTGTCTTTATGCTAGTACTACAAATCTTTATTGTGATCACTTAGTATTAACTTTTGAAATTAGAATGTATGAGTCTACTTGGTGAACTTTGTTTTCTTCAAAAATATTTGGCTATATGTCATGTGTGAATTTTAGAATAAGCTTGCTAACTTAGGGAAAAAATGTCACCTTAGATTTTTTATGGATTTTATTACATCTACATACCTATTTAGAAAGTATTGCACATTTAAAAATATTCAGCCTTGTGTTTATTTTTCTAGACAATTTACCCTGTTTGCATTCCCCAGGAAAGAATTTGATTCAACTGGCAAGAGTGGGCATCCTTGTCTTATTTTCTAATCTTAGAAAGAATATTCAGCCTTTCTAACAACTTATGATTGTATTTGAGTTTTTGATGGATGCCCTTTAGAACTATAGAAAGTTCCCTATAGTCCTAAGTCGCTGCGTGTTTTTAATGTGAATAGGTTTTGGATTGGTCAAGTGCTTTTTCTGCATCTTTTGAGATGATCATTTTTTTGTTTATTTTATTAATATAGGACATGATACTAATTTTTTATGTTGAACCAAATTTGCATTCTTGAAATACATACCCTCAGTTGTAGTATATAATCCCTTTTTATATTTGCTGATTTTTTGCTATTATTTCCTTGTGGATTTTTCTTCTGTATTTATAAAATACATTAGTCTTAATTTTCCTTCCTTGAAATGCCTTGGTCTAGTTGTCATATCAAGATATATTAATGCTAGTGTGCACTGGAATGTGATCTCTCCCCCATTTTGTTGTTGTTTTTAACTTTTACACGGAATTTGTGATATATTGGTATTAATTATTTAAAGTTTTTGGAATAATTTACCGGTGAAATCTTCTTGACTTTCACAGGGAATTGAATACTAACAACAATCACTTGAGCTTGGAGGTGAATCCTTCCCCAGAAGGACCTTCAGTTGAAAACTTAGCCTTGGCCTTTATCTACCCTATATTCCTGACCCAGAGGAACTGTGAGTAATGTGTGTGTGGTTTTGAGCCACTAACCTCGATGGTAATTTATTATGCAGCAACTAATAAGGGTACCACTTGATAGTAAATGTAATAGGTATCCTGGATTAGATCCTAGAAAATAAAAATGGTACTAATGCAAAGCCTAATAAATATGAAGAAAGTTTGTACTTCAATTAATAATTTTGTATCACAGGCATTTTCTTGGTGTTTATAAATAAATTTTGGCTTTATAAGATGTGACATTCCAGGTACTGAAGGACATATAAAACTCTATAGTATCAGCGCATCTTTCTGTATATCTAAAATTATTTCAAATAAAAGTATTTTTTAAATAGTGTTAGTTTGGTCCAAAAATGATCAAAATCCTCGGGTTCAAGAAATGGATGGACATGTAGTGAGAGAATAGCAAAGCACCTTCCATTATTATTCACTGCGTCAAACACAGGTGACCTTCCTCAGGTCCCTTCCTCAGGTTCCTTTCAAGTCCCAGCAACTCTCATCCTCTTTCTTCTTCCCCATCATTCATCCCATGTTCCAGTTACCTGACTGTCAGTAATCACTTCTTCAAAGAGAGGGCATGTGCCTTATATATCCCAGAAAGCCCCATATTCAGATATTGTTTAGCAGGAATACAAAATGTAGACTAGTATTTATTTAAGGCTTATAATAAGGAGGGCTCTAATGCCAACATGGCAGTGCTGCAAAGAACACATTCTCTTGAGGACAAAGCATTTCTGCAGGGTGAGTCTCAGTTTAATAGCATATGTCTAGCAGACAATTAGATTCCTCAATCTAATGGGCGCAGAACAGCATGGGGGTATTTGTTTAAGATTTATGAAAGGAAAGCAACCAAGAGAAAAAGTACCCTGTATTTTATGGGTACTTACTCCAAATTAAAAGATGGTCATTTGTTTTGCCAATTATGGCTTTGGTCAGGGTTCTGGGCTTCATTACTATACACAGAGAGTTTCAATGCCAGGTCTTGGTTTAAATAAATAAAAGGACTCCTCATTTATTGTATTACGGCTTGGCAAAAATACATTTTAATTTCGCTGCATGTAAAGAGCAACCCAATATTCCACGCAAACTCTATAGACTGTGGCATTTGTGTAGTGAAGATCAGAGACAAAATATTTCCCAAATTTAAAGTAAACTGTGAATGTATTATAGGGAAGCAAATAGAGGTAAAGAACTTTTTGGTTTTTTCTTCTTTTGGTGATAATTGCATTCTACTCATATAAATAGAAAGGTCTCCTCCTTTCATTATTTCATAATGTAGCGAGTTTATCAGCCAAACGTAGAAAATAACATACTAAAGGCAAGTTGGTATCCCCATTGGGTTGTTTAGTCTGCTTACACATGCTGTTTACTTCATCTCTAAGGGGTATCTCTTCATTCTGGGGTTTGTTGCAAAATCATTCTGTCATGCAAATGACTTTGTCTTTTTGAAGTCAGAAATCAGATGAAAGGGTTGAAGACCAAGTTCACTGAAATGACTTTTTTTTGTGTCTTTACCTTTTTTCCTGTACTGCTCCTGTCCTTCTGTAAACCACATCTCGGCGTGCACTGTATGGGCGCTGGCATGAATGCTCTCTTCCTTTCTTCCATTGGACATAAAAAATGATAGAATGAAATTCAGTCACCTTGTTCATTCATATATATATATATATATATATATATATATATATATATATATAGACAGACTCTTGCTCTGTCAACTCGGGTCATCACAGCTCACTGCAGCCTCAAATTCCTAGGCTCAAGTGATCTTCTTGCCTCAGCTTCCCGAATAGCTGGGATTACAGGCGTGTGCCATGACACCAGCTAATTTTTCTATTTTTAGTAGACACGGGGTCTCGCTCTTGCTCAGGCTGGTCTTGAACTCCTAGGCTCAAGCAGTCCTCCTGCCTCAGCCTCCCAGAGTGCTAGGATTATAGGCGTGGGCCACCACACCCAGACAGTCACCTTGATCTTAAGACTCTCAGTTCTGTCTTTTCAACTGAGACTGTTTTCCACAATCCATGCCACATCACAGCCTGGAAACTCTCCCAAAGCGATAACCTGAGGCAATTTAGGTCCCACATCATTGTTTCATATTTCTTAGGTATCACTGCCCTACACAGTGTAATATATTCTGTCCTGCAAACCATTGTTCTGTATTATGTGCCCATTTATTTTGGTTTGTGCATGTGTTAAGGTGTGTCCAATCTGTAGTAATTTTTCTATGGTATCATATTTTTATTCATCCTGCAATTACTACATCATTATTGTACCCTGGCTGTATGGATCTAGTTGACAGTGTTAAGGTGAATAAGGGACACTTTGGGTCACATTCAGATTAAGGCAGGCAGCTTTGTAACTGGTATTGGTATCACGAAAAGAGAAGATCAGAATTTGTCTATGCACAGTGCCCGTAGGCATCTTGTTGGGTGGCATCCACTGGATGTCAATGAATCACAAATTTAGGAAGGATCTATAAGAAAGGATACTATATTTATAAATTAAACTATTATATACACAATAGACTTATATACATGTATTGAAAAGTCCTTATAGAATTTTAAGAGCACTCGTTTCATATACGCAAAAATAGAAATTATATTGAAAGTAACTTATAAATATCCTGATATTCTGATTCTGATTGTTCTGTATTCAGTTTTGACCCAGAGTCATAAATATCTTAACATCACACTCTGTATCATGGAGAGGTATAGCAAAGTAACGTTTTTAATACAAGAGGTTAAATGTTGTCTGTGTGATTTGCATCTTTCCTGTGTACATCCATTCTTCAAGTTTTGATGCAGATGATATTACCATAAGGTGACAGCAGAAGATTTTAGGATATGTTCATCTTTTTGAAGGCAATTAAAACCATGCCCTGGCCTACACAAGGTTAACAGAGATTGTAATAACATGTGAAAATAAAACAGGAAAAAAATAGGTGAAATATGGTAACTAATAGAATTTGAAAATATTTATAGGGGAGCCATATTAACAGCACTGAAACTTGGAGAACAAGAAGACTTTACTTGCTCTAAGGGGGCAAAACTCTCCAGAAGGACAGAGAGGTGCAGATGAGGTGGGAGCAACAGGGTCCATTCGAGGGTCTGTACAGTGAGTTGAGAATGGGGGAGCTGGAGAAGAGGCTAAGGGGAGTCAGGCCTTGTATCCTGTCCTGAGTACAGAGGGGGGGAAAGAAAAAAACACATGTTACTATTCAAGTTCAAATCCTCTTCAGATTGAAATAAAGATGGAATTTATTGGGAACTAGGTGAGGAGTTTGAGAAATTTATGAATTCATTAGTGAAATTTAATATAATGTAGCATCTTCTATGTTGCTCTGTGTCAATTACATGTGTGGGGCTCACAGGGGAACCACAAAGACAAAGTTTTTATGTTCTCTGATATTTCATTTCAGTGGACATTTAGAAAATTTAACAGAAATCAAAACAGTTGGGAGAACTGCCTTTGGGAACCCAGAGGACAGGCCTCAAACACAGAATGGGATGGGCAAAGAAGGCCTCTATGAGGAGGAACATTGAGAAGATTCTGCTGAGTGAGGAGCAGCGAGTCCAGCAAACAGAGAAGGGGAAAGAGAAGAGGAAAAGAGTGTCTATGGTACATGCCAGGGCATGAGAAGAGGACAGTGGATTGGAAGGACCCCTAGGACTAGAAATGTACGAAGGTGGCAGGAGCAAGGAGAGTAGGCCATGGTGGGACTGGGCATAGATCCAGTGGAGAATTTTGGCCATGAACATAGACACATTCACATGCCTGTGTCTGCATGTCCTCTTACATGTTCTTTATCATTTTTATACGAACCTCTTATTTTCTCAGGTCTCTCATATTGTAACATGTATTATATAAATTGATTCTTTCTATCACATGTTCCCTTGTAAATTATATTTGTAGCTATTGTTACTTACCTAAATGTCTTATTGGTGAGTTAATTATATTTACAGTATGTCCCAACATATTATAGTAAACAAACAAAATTACCCAAATTTAGTATCTCTCTGATTGACTATTTTTGAAAATTAGTGTCTCATTAGGAGTGGGGTCACCTCTGCATGAACGTAAGCAAGTGATTTGTTTGGGTAGTTGCATTTTCATTGTCTATTTTGGGTAATTCTATGATATGGAAACTATTAAGCTATCATTATTCCTTTCAAACATGCAGCTGCTTTATCTTTAATTTGTATTTACTGTTTTCGCAATTGTATAACCTTCCTACTGCTTATTTTCAATTGAATTTGCTCTTCTTACTCTCCTTCCCTAAAGTGGAAACACATAGATTTCCCTTTAAGATTTGCTTTTATTACATTCACAAATTTTCAAAAATTTATTTTCGTCATCATTTAGTTGAAAATATTTTTAAATATATCTTGAAATTTCTTCTTTGGGCCATATTATGTTTAGAAATGTGTTGTTTAATTTCCATGTATTTTGGGATACTTCAGTTATCATTTCGTTACTGATTTCTGGATTAATTTTGTTGTGATGTCAGAGCATGCATCGTATTATTTCTATTCCTTTAAATTTGATAATTTGTGTTTTAATGTCTATATTATGGCTTATTTTGAGGAGGGATCCACAGGGGCCAGAGAAGTGTACGTGTAATACCTATTGTTGGATTAAGTTATATAAAGATACAAATTATATCCAGTTGACCAATGGTGTTACTGAGTTTAACTATGTCCTTACTTATTTTCTACCTACTGGATCTGTCCATTTCTGATGGGAGGGTGTTTAAGTCTTCATTGATAGTAGTGAACTCATCTATTTCTTCTTTCAGTTTTATCAGTTTCTCTGTCACATTGTTTGACACTTGAATGTTAGGCCTATACATGTTAAGTATAGTTATATCTTCTTGAATAACTAACCCCTTTATTCTTAAGTCTTTTCTTATGTCTGATAAGTTACTTCAAAATCTGCTGTGTCAAAAATTAATATAGGTATACCTGCTTTCCTAGACTAATGGTAGCACGTTATATTTGTTACCTACATTTACTTTTTATCCATATGTATTTTAAATTTAAATGAGGTTTCTTACAGACAACATATAGTTGGGTCTTGTTTTTTGTCTACTTTCCCAACTGTGATTTTTATTAGTGCTTTTAGAACATGGATATTCAAAGTGATTATTGATATAGTTGGATTAGTATCCACCATATGTGGTACTATCTTCTACTTTTTATGCTTTATTCCTATTCTTGTCTTCAAACTGTTTTATGATGCCACCTTCTCTCTTTTCTTAGTGTATGCATCATAATTATTTTTTTTTTTTTACTTTTCGGTTTTTGTTCTAGGTAATAATAATTTTACGTTTCATATTTTTGTTGATCTAACAAATATCTTCTTGATGTAATAGCAACCATGTATTTGATTATATAAGTTTAAGTATGTGTTATATATATGCATGCGTGTGTGTGTGTGTGCATATATATATATACACACATGTGTAATATACACATGTGCAAGTAAACTTATATATAAGTGCAATGAGTGACAGGAATTATACAAGGGACATGAGGAAAAACAATTAGGATTATTCTGTTATTATAAGGCATTCACAGTACCTCTGAAGGTAGTTTTACTTGAAATGGGGTTTAGATTAGCTGTAAATGTAAAATGCAAATTTTAGACTATTGGACCAAGGGCCTCAGGTCATTGCTGGCTGTTGACCAGTGGCTGCATTCATTTCCTTCTCATTTTTGCTTCTCCCCCCTCATGGCAGAATGATTCATCAAACTATCAAGGAAGGAAGTTTGTTAGCAAGACAGAAATCATAATCTTATGTAAAATACTAACCTAAGTGTCATGCTATCTCCTTATAGCATTATGTTGTATCAAAGCAAGTCATGGTTTCTGCCCAAACTCACAGGGAGGGTATTAGAATACAAAGTTTTATATATTAAGAGGTGGGGATCATCAGGCACCATGTTAGTTAGGGTCTGCCACATCAGATTGTGTCCAATCTGGAGAAGGTCCTCAGTCTTCACTTATTTTGCAGGACCTGGGCATTTTTGAAAAGAACTTACCAGATATTTTCTATGATGTATCAAAATATGGATTTATCTGATGGTTTCTCATAATTTGACTAGCATTATAGATTAATTTAGACACATATTTATCTAACTTTCAACACAGGAAAAACTGAACCGTGTATTTTTTTTTTAGAAATACAAACTTAGAAAACTGGTAAAGGAGAATGAGAGACTGAGAAATAAGGAATTCAAAGTAATAGTACCTTTCACCAGGGTAACAGTGAGGACGGAATTGGGGAGATGAACACACAGGGCAACAATAGGAAAATATTCTGTTTATTATGCATAAGTGAATTTTTATTTGTTTTTATTTTTTATTTTTTTAATTTTTTATTTTATTAAATTATGGGGGTACAAACTTTTGGTTACATGTTATGACTTTGTCATATCCCAACAACGATTTGAGACGTGCCCTTCCCCCCCCCAAAATGCCCACCGCATCCATTAGTTGTGAGTTTACCCACCCCCAACCCCCCTACCCCCAAGGAATATCACTACTGTGTGAGCACCTTAGTGTTGATCAGTCAGTGCCAGTTGATGGCGAATACATGTGGTGCCTATTCTTCCATTCTTGTGATACCTCACTTCGGAGGATAGGCTCAAGCTCTATCCAGGAAAATATAAGAGGTGCTAGATCAGCATTGTTTCTTATAATTGAGTAGTATTCCATTGTATACATATACCATAATTTATTAATCCACTCATGGATTGACGGGCACTTGGGTTGTTTCCACATCCTTGCTATAGTGAATCGTGCTGCCATAAACATTTGAGTGCAGATGTCTTTATTATAGAATGACTTTTGTTCCTTTGGGTAGATACCTAATAGTGGTATCGCTGTATCAAATGGTAGTTCCACTTGTAGCTCTTTGAGGTATCTCCAAATTATTTTCCACAAAGGTTGCACTAATTTGCAGTCCCAGCAGCAATGCAAGAGTATTCTATCTCTCACATCCGTGCCAGCATTTGTAGCTTTGGGATTTTTTGATAAAGGCCAGTCTTACTGGAGTTAGGTGATATCTCATTGTGGTTTTGATTTGCATTTCTCTAATGATTAGAGATGTCGAACATTTTTAAAATATGTTTGCTGGCCATTATTCTGTCTTTTGAAAAGTTTCTGTTCATGTCCTTTGCCCATTTGTTGATGGGGTTGTTTGATTTTTTTTCTTGATGATCTTTTTGAGTTCTAGATAGATTCTTGTTATCAGCCCTTTATCCGATGTGTAGAGAGCAAATATTTTCTCCAATTCTGTAAGTTGTCTGTTAGCTCTAATGATAGTTTCCTTGGCTATTGAAAAGCTTTTTAATTTGATCGGGTCCCATTTATTTATTTTTGAAGCTGCCGTGATTGCTTTGGGGGTCTTCATAAATTCTTTGCCTAGGCCATTGTATGAAAGAGTCTTCCCTACATTTTCTTCTAGGATTCTTAAGGTCTCATGCTTTAGGTTTAAGTCTGTTATTCATCTAGAGTTGATTTTTGTAAGAGGTGAGAGATGGGGATCCAGTTTCAATCTTCTGCATGTAGCTATCCAGTTTTCCCAGCAACATCTATTGAAAAGATATTTTTTCCCCAGTGTATATTTTTGTCTGTTTTGTCAAAGATTAGATGACAATACGCAGATGGTTTCATCTCTGGATTCTCGGTCCTGTTCCAAAGGTCTATGTCTCTATTCTCATGCCAGTACCATGCTGTTTTAGACAGTGAATTTTTTTAAAAAGAAAGAAACTTTTCCATTTTACAATAGTGTTAATTTTACTTAACATTTTTTCTTATTTATTTATTTATGTATTTATTTATTTATTTATTTATTTATTTATTTATTTATTTTAATTCAGGATATTATGGGGGTACAAACATTTTGGTTACATGAAATGCATTTGCCTTGCTCAAGCCAGGGCCACGTGTGTGTTCTTCCCCCATACAGTGCACCCCATCTACATTAGCTGTGGGTTCACCGACCCCACCCTGTGTACCCCCCACCTCCCCCACCTGACTGGCACCCAGTGAATATTACTACCATGTGAGCACCTTAATATTGATAAGTTAGAACCTGTTTGATGGCGAGTACATGTGGTGCACGTTTTTCCATCCTTGTGATACCTTACTTTGAAGGATGGGCTCAATCTCTATCCAGGATAATGTAAGAGGTGCTAGATCACCATTGTTTTTTGTAGTTGAGTACTGTTCCATGGTATACATACACCGCATTTTATTAATCCATTCATGTATTGATGGACATTTGTGTTTCCACATCTTTGCAATTGTAAATTGTGCTGCTATAAACGTTCGAATGCAGATTTCTTTATTATAGAATGTCTTTTTTTACTTTGGATAGATGCCTAGTAGTGGGATTGCTGGATCAAATGGTATTTCTATTTTTAGCTCTTTGAGGTATCTCCAAATTACTTTCCACAGAGATTGTACTGGTTTGCAGTCCCACCTGCAGTGTATGAATGTTCCTATCTCTCCCCATCCACACCAACATTTATTGTTTTGGGACTTTTTGATAAAGGCCACGCTAACTAGATGTAAGTGATATCTCATCGTGATTTTGATTTGCCTTTCCCTAATGATTAGAGATGTTGAGCATTTTTTCATGTTTCTTGGTCTATGTTCTTTTGAAAAGTTTCTGTTCATGTCCTTTGCCCACTTTTCGATAGGGTTGTTTGATCTTTTTCTTGCCAATTTTCTTGAGTTCTGTATAGATTTTAGTTATCAGCCCTTTATCAGATGTGTAACATGCGAATATTTTCTTCCATTCTGTAGGTTGTCTGTTTGCCTTTTTATTTTTGAGTTGTAAGATGTTTTCATGTATTCTGGATACTAGCCCATTATCAGCTATATGGCTTGCAAAGATTTTTTCTCATTCTTTGGGTTTCTTTTTATTTTTGATGGTGTATTTTGGAAATTTCATAAATAATTTTACTTTTGAAGAAGTTCACTATATCTAGTTTTTTTTTTCCTGGTACTCTAGCTTTCATATTTTAAAAAACTTCATTTAACCTGAGGCTACAGAGATGTATTCTCCTATATTATCTTCTATGGGTTTTGTCTATTTAGCTCTAATATTTAGGTGCATGATCAATTTGAGTCATTTATTTAGAGAGAGTTAGGGAGGAGTGCAACTTGCATGTGGTTATCAACTTGTCCAAGCAATATTTGATGAAATAGTATTTTTCATATTAAATTTATTTGACCACATTATAAACTCATTTGACTGTAAATATAAGGATTAATTTTTGTGAATCCAAGTCTACTCCTGTGGCCTGTATCTCTGTCCTTACTATAGTACTACAGATTTTGATTACTTTTCCTTCATGGTAAGTTTTGAAATCAGGAAGTGTGTGTATACTATGTAAAATTATTTTGGCTGTTCTAGATCTATTGCATCATATATGAACTTTAGAATCAGCTGGTCAGTCTAGGGAAAGAAAACATCACCTGGAATTTTGATAGGGATTACATTAAATTTATAGATCCATTTGGAAAATATTGCCAACTTAACAATATTAAACCTTCCAAACAGTGAACATTCAAAGTTTTTCTGTTTATTTAGGATTTGATTAATTTTGTTTCAAATGTTTTATGGTTTTCAGTATACATATCTTATACTGATTTTGTTAAATTTATTCCTAAATATTTTTTTGATGCAGTTTTAAATGGAATGCTTTTCTAAGCTTTGTTGTTAGATTGTTAGTATATAGAAATATAAGAAATTTTGTATATTGACTTTATGTACTGCAACATTGTTGAACAAATTTTTTACTTCTAATCATATTTTATAAGTCCTTAGGATTTTCTATATGAAAAATCATGCCATTTTCAAACAGTCAGAGCTTGACTTCCTTTCCAATCTTAATGCCTTATATTTATTTTTCTAGATTAATTATCCCTGCTACATCCTTCAGTATAGTATTGAATATAAGTAGCAAGTGTGGACATCCTTGTCTTATTTCTAATCTTGGAGAAAATATTGAGACTTTCAGATAACTTATGACAATATGTGAGTTATTGGCGGATGCCCTTTAAAGTGAAGAAAGTTCCCTTATCTTCCTAATTTGCTGTATATTGTTATCATAATGGGTTTTGGATTTTTCAAATACACCTTTTGAGATGATCATGTGGTTTTGGTTCTTTATTAATATAACACATAACACTAATTTGTTTTCGTATATTAAACCACATTTATATTTCTCTGTATTCATAAGGAGGACTGGTCTTAATTTTCCTTTCTTGAAATGTTTTGTCTACTTGTGTTATCAGGATAAACTGACTCATAGTAAATAAATGGGAAATTATCTTGTCTCCATTGTTGTTATTACTGTTACTTGACAAATGTGTGACATAGTGGTATTAATTCTTTAAAGGATTGGAAAGATTCACCAGTGAATTCATCTTGACCTGGGCAGGGAATTGATTCCTAATCACAATCACATGAGCTTGAAAGGTAAGCCTTCCCCAGCTGAACCTTCAATCGAGACCTCAGTTTTGGCCTTCATCTACATCTGGATTTTTGACCCAGAGAAACTGTGAGTAATATGTGTGTGGTTTCAAGTTACTAAGTTCTGTAGTAATTTTTTATGCACTGACTAATAAGTAGTACACCTGACAGCAAATGTAATGTGGTATCCTGGATTAGATCCTGGAACAGAAAAATGTCATGATTAGAAAACATGGAAGAATATCAAGAAACTCTGTAGTTCAATTAATAGTTTTGTAATATGGTCAATTTCTTCATTTTCTTAAATATACTGTAGTTATGTAAGGTTTTAACATGTAGGTAGATGAAAGGTACATGAAACTGTATTATATGTGCATCTTTATGTAAACCTAAATTATTTCAAAATAAAATTATTTTTAAAAGTATTATTTTGGTATAAAAAAGAAACAAAGACATAAGCAAAAACCCTTGGCCTACAGAGATGAGTGGGCATATAGGGAAAAAATAGCAAAGCAGCTTTCCATAGCTATTTACCATTCCAAACCCAGGTTCACCTGCTCCAGGAAGACATCACTAAGGTCCAAGGAATATCTTTCTCATTCTACTTAATCAAACTGCCCTTTACCCAGTCACTAGTTTGAGTGGTCAGTAACCACCTCTTCAAAGAGAGGTGCCCATACCTTGAATATCCCAGAAAGCCCCATTTTCGGATATAATTTACCAGTGTATCTGCATAATTGCACTAAAGATTTTTTAAGATCTAACTTATGGAAATTAGTGGCCAAGATTGATAAACGTCAAAGACTGGGAACATGAATCATATTTCTGCATTCAGGACAGTTTTTTCATAGTATAGGGATTCCTTCTTTGAGAGATCAAAAGATAACTGTACCTTCAGACCTTAGAGAAAACTATGTTATAGTTTAGTTTTAACTCTTCCTTCTACAGTCTTCATCAGGAATTATTTGGGACTGTGCATTCTGTTGACATTCACATCATGGAATTGCATTGCTCATTATGAAGTCCAAATGCTGTCAGGTTATCAGGTGGGCAAGGTGCAAAAACATGTTCATAAGTAAGGTGATTATGGCCAGTATATGCTTAAAAAGACCTGGATATAAATTTGTATGCACCATGTTTTTGGCAGGCGAAGGCTAGGGAGTGATGTATGGGTGCTATTCACAAGTGGAGCAAGCTAGGTAGAAAAAGCAAAAGAAGCAGCATCATACAACATACTGTTCAACATCATGTGGTGACCAAAGAGATGCATGCAGGATAGATGATGACTCTGCATATGTTCCAGTTAAATAAAGAAGCCCAAAGCAGGAAAAGTTTCCCACCTATCCCCCTGATCTCTGCTCCCTGTTCATAGGCTATTATATTCTTTTGACTAGCAGCAGAGTTATTTCTGGGTACCATGCCAACAAAGCCTGAAAGGACATAGGACTACATAGCGAACTCTTATTGACATTCACAAATTATCAATAACATGTTGTTACAGGCGTAGATAACACAGTGCCTATCACCTAGTCCACAAATTGTAACACCATGGAAAATATGATTTGCTACAATGTACTATCCTACTAGTTTCAGAGGCTGGCCAGGTCACCACAATTCTCAAAAAGATGCCATGGCAAATGGGCCAAATTCTTAGACCACATCCTGAGCCATGTAACAAACATACTGTATCCATACTCTAGCTTCATTAGAAATTAGAGTTCAATGGGTGAATGCTCATGCCTTTGAGATTATGACTTCATGTTCACTTAATTCAGCCTTCTGGGAGTCAAAAACTCTAGGTGAAAATTCAGTCACCATCCTAAACCATGAGTTAGATGATTTTCTTCTTAACTCAGTGTATTCATGAGGGAACAGCAAAACCCATTCTAATATCGAAGTACCTAAAAGTATAGTTGACAAGAATAGCAAGGGGGCAGAACAAAAAAATTATGAAGACCATAATGCATTTACTTTTGCAGTGACCAGTCATAAGGTGATTTGTATGATCACCAGTCATGAGATTAACAGGACTAATGGGAATGAAGAAAAAGAGAGATATACAGATGGAATTATTAATAAAAGAGAAACCAACCTCTGTAAAATAATTTAAAGAGGTTTATTCTGAGCCAAATATGAGTGACCATGACCCAGAGCCATGCCCAAGAATCCCTGAGCAAGTGGTCTTGCTGTGGTTGGGTTACAGTTTGGTTTTATACATTTCAGGGAGACATAAATTACATGTAAAGTCATAAATGAATACATGGAGGGTGTACATTGGTTTGGCCTGAAAGGATGGGACATGTCAAAGCAGGGGATTAAACGTTATAGGTGGTTTAAAGATTCTTTGATTTGTAATTGGTTAAAGAAACAAAGTTTTGGCTAAAGGCTTGGAATATTTTAAGTTAAGATAAGGAAGTCTGTTAATCAGAGACAAGCCACCAGACATATACTGGACATATACCCAGACTGAAGTGATAAGTAAATTGAGGACCTGAAGGTGTGGTTCAAGCCCTGCCCTATAAAACACTAGGCCTGGTAATATGTTACAGAGGATATCTCCAAGAAGGGAGTGGGGGAGGATGAGGCATGTCTGACCTTCCTTCTCATGGCCAGCAACTCAGCTTTAGGGTATTTTTTGGATCCCCTTGGTGAAAAGGGGTCAATTCAGTTGGCGGGGGGCTTAATATTTTATTTTATTTCACAATTCGCCACTTTTGTCCCAGATCTGAGCCTGACTATAACATGTCTTTGGCATGTAGGTGCTGACTGCGAAACCTCCTGTGGTCTAGAAGCCTCGAGTAATCCCATTAGTGGAGGGAATCCAAGTCCTAGCATAACAAGCCTCAGGGTAGGGTTTCTCTGCCATAGTTGTTAGGGCGAGTGCCTCAACCAGGAGGAGGGTAGGGACGTACCCAGGAGTAGACATCCTATGATGAGCCAAAATACCACAGTTAGAGATGCCCTCTTCAGTCAAGTCCAATCTCCCCGGGCTACCGCAAAGAGTCCCATCCCCAGTAAGGTCAGTACAACGGCAATCAGGGCCAGGGCCAGTGGTCCCATTTACTCCTGATAAGTCCTGAGTGTTTCTGTCCTCATTGGGAAATAGTTAAGCTGGATCTTAGTGGGTTCTGCTGGTCCTGATCAGTCCACAGATCAGTTTCGTTGTCTAGATCAACCTTTTGCACCCAGGAGTGATTGATCCATGGAGTGATACCTGCAAATTTAACCGCAGTGGGAGTAACTAGTATCACAGCATGGGGACCCTTCCAGGTGGGCTCGAGGGGCATTCTTTTCCAGTCCATTACCTGACTAGATTCCCAGGTTGGTGGGGGTGGAGAGGGAGACCCAGGGTGATACGGGTTTTTTCTAGGACAGTGTGGTGGATATGGTACATAGTTTTGGCTAAGGCTTGAGGTGTGTGTTTATATTCAATCTCCCTAGTTGTCTAATGTCTCCCCTTAATCACTTGATGAGTGGGGGAGGTCTACCAAACAGGATTTCAAAAGGTGAATATCCTGTTGGCCCCGGTGTGCACCTGACTCTGAAGAGGGCTAGGGTTAGCATGTCTACCCAGGGTAATTGTGTTTCCTGAGATAGCTTCACTACAGTGGTCTTGAGGGCTTGATTCATGTGCTCTACTTTCCCTGAGCTCTGTGGCCTGTAGGCTGTATGTAGTTTCCATTTGATTCCTAGTGCCTTGGTGAGGGTTTGCATGACCTCCGCAGTGAAGCTTGGTCCATCGTCACTGCCAAAGGAGAGTGGTAGACTGTACCAGAGGATGATTTATCTCAATAGAAACTTCACCACTTCCCTAGCCTCTTTAGTCTGGTTACGGACTGCCTTGACCCAGCCTGAGAAGGTGCATATCACTACCAGCAGGTACTTATAGCCCCGACATAGTTTTACTTCTGTGAAATCAACTTCTGCATCTTTGAACAGAGAGGTTCCGGTGTACCGAATTCCTGGGGCAGGTCTCAGCCTGACCACTGAATTGTTTTTAGCACAGGTCTCGCAGTGGGCATTGACTACTTCAGCAATAGATGGAAGTTTGGTGATGTAGTAGTACCAGGTGAGTAGCTGCATAAGGGCTGTTTTCCCTAAGTGATTCAGGTTGTGACGTCAGGAGACAATGGAGTGCGCTAGTTGATTGGGGATAAAGACGTTATAGTTCCATAGGTGCCACCACCCATCTGTGCCCTTCTTGGACTTCTCCTGCTGTGCCCACTGGTTCTCTTCTGGGGTATATTTTAGTTCTTTGGGCCACTCAGGCGCCAACACGATTCAGCACTGTATTGGAGTGTTGTCCTCTGAACATCCTCAGGTGGCTGCATTTTTGGCTGTTTGGTCTGCCAGGCGATTGCTGGTGGCAATTAGATCTGTGCCCTTTTGGTGCCCTGGACAGTCGATGACTGCAATTTCTTTTCTCTTTCAAACTGCCTCCCACAGTTGGAGGATTTTGTCCCTATTTTTGATCTCCTTTCCACCTGCAGTCAGCAGTGCCCTCTCCCTGTATATTGTCCTGTTGATATATATTGTGGCAAAGGCATACTTAGAGTCTGTGTATATGTTTGCCTTCTAACCCCGGGCATGCCTGAGGGCTTGAATGAGGGCCCAAAGCTCTGCCTTTGTGCCAACCACCCTTGGGGCAAAGGAGCTGACATGATGACCTCATCAACTGTGGTGACTGTGAAGGCCACCAGTCATTTCCCATTCTGGATAAAACTACGGCCATCCGTGTAGAGTTGTAAGTACAGTGGTGCTAGAGGACTATCTTTCAGATGTGGCCAGCTGGCATAGACCTCCTCTACCCCCTCGGTGCAATCATCTGGGGGCCCTGGTTTGGTGGGTAGGAGGGTGCCAGGATTCAAGGTCCGCACAGTCTCCAGGGTGACCCACAGATTATTGCATGGCAATCCTTGGTATTGTGCTAACCAGTTGCTTGAGAGCCACTGGTTCTGTGAGATGTTCATTAGAGATATTATTGTATGAGGGACTTGCACACAGATGTTCTGTACCAGTGTTTGTCTGCTTCCTTGACTAGCAGGACAGTGGCCACCAGTGAATGGAGGCAAGGTGGCCATCCTGCCACTACTGGATCCTGTTGTTTAGAGAAGTAAGCCACCGCTCTCTGCCACGGGCCCAGAGTTTGAGTCCAAACCCCAAGAGTCACTTGTTTCTTCTCACGTACAAACAGATTAAAGTCTTTGGTGAGGTCCGGTAGCCCTAGTGCAGGGGCTTTTTTTATTAAGTCTTTTATTTCGGAAAGCCCTTTCCTGACTCTCAGCACATTCCAATTCTTTGTTTTCAGGCCCTCACAGGGCTTCATATAGAGGCTTGGCCTTTAGGGAGAAACCTGGGATCCAGATGTGGCATAATCCAGCAGCTCTGAGGAATTCTGAGTTGTCTCCAACTAGTCAGCCTGGGAATTGTACAGGTGGTGTGCTTTCACTCATGTCCCAGTGTTCGGTGCCCCTGAGTGATGTGGAATCTGAGGTACTTTACCTGTTGCCTGCAGATCTGTGCCTTTTTCCAGGAGACTTTGTATCTTTTGTCAGTGAAGAGTTGGAGCAGGCACCAGCTTCCCCAGTGGCAGTCTTCTCTGGTTGGGCTTGCTGGAAGGAGGTCATCGATGTACTGTAGAAGTGTGCAGTAGGTTTCTTCTCACAGAAAGGAGATGATGTCAATGGCTGGAGCCTCCCTGAATAGAGTTGGTGAAATTTTAAATCCCTGTGATAGTTGTGTCCAGGTCAGCTGTGTTTTCCTTCTAGTCTGAGGATCCTCCCACTCGAAGGTGAACAGGGGCTGGCTCTTCGGAGTGAGCCGCATGCAGAAGAAAGTATCCTTTAAGTCCAGGCAGGAGAACCAGGCATCATCAGGAGGAATGAGGCCCAGGAGGGTGTATGGATTCAGTACCACTGTGTGGAGAGTCACTGTAGCATCACTAATCAGTCTTAGGTGTTGGACGGGGCAGTATCCACCTCTGTTGGGCTTTTTGACTGGCAGGAGGTGAGTGTTCCATGGAGATGGGCACTCCACCAAAATCCCCTCCCACGAGCCTATGTACGTGTTCTGAATTCCCTCTCGAGCCTCCCTGGGGACAGGGTACTGTCGTCTCCTGGTCCTTTGGGCTCCTGGTTTCATCTCAATCACCAAGGATACATGTTGGTGTGCAAGACCAGGGTGGTTGTCCTCTGCCCATACCAATGGAAAATCCTTCTTGAAGTCAGGCAGGTTCTGTTCTTCTTTGGCCTCATCATATAGCTTCCATTCTGATTCCTCTGGCAGGGCGATGGCCATTATGAGAGTGTCAGGGGTGCCAGGCGTGAGGCTCATGACCTCTCTTGGTAGAAGGTGATCTGGACTTGCAGTTTGCTCAGGAGATCTTGACCTAGGTGGGGAATGGGGCAGTCCGGTATGTATACAAATTCATGTCTTATCTGATGGCTCCCCCATCTGGCATATTTGGCATTGGCAGAAGGATTGAGCTACTCGAGTTCCAGTGCTCCCACAGTGGTGGTTTACTGCCTTGTAAAAGGAGCCCCCAGGGTTGTTACCACTGAGTGTTCTGGCCCAATGTGCACCATGAACATTATTGTCTGGCCCCCCACTTCAATTACAGCCATAGGGTCCTGGGGGCCAAGAGTGAGGGAACCCTGCAGTCCTATTCCGAGTCAACCCCAGTGAGACCAATGAGGTCCTGGGTCTCCGGCTCCTGCCGGAAGCCCTTGGGCAGGTACCTGTTTGGCAGTGGGTGGTTTCTTTTGTTGGGGTATTCACACTTCCAGTGACCAAACTCCTTACAATAGGCATGCACTGCTCAGGCTTCAGGGTCCCTTGTCTCCTGGGTCCCCCTTCCCGTGGTGGGCCA
>RJWJ010019004.1:0-30858 GCA_004363605.1 Indri indri
TGCCCGTCTTCAAGTGAATAAGGCACCACCTTCATTCCACACCCCTGTTAACAGAAAGGTCAGGCCTCTAATGGCAAAGCCAGCGGCCATCAACAGGGCAGGTATGACACTATTTGTATACAGTTAACTAACATGAAAAAATAGTTCTTTTGAGGTTAACACACTGAAAGATCATACAAGCACAGAATTTCAAAGCACTGTTATACTTTTTGGTTTTGTAAATACAGTGTGTGCACAGTGCATTCAATTTACAGAAACCCAGGTCTTGTGTTGGCTCAGCTGGGACTGTCAGGGCAAAGGGCGATCCATCTCCCTGTGACTGCTGCCCCATGGTGACAGCAGGGACAGCAATGCCCCTCTGCTGTTCCTCCCACAGAGGGCGAGAGAGCAGACAAGACCGTGTCTAAAGAGCTCTCTGAGCTTCTCAAAAGAAAAAACAATTCTACATGTGGAAACATTCACACTAACAGGCAGTACACATCATAGATTTAAGAAGCAACTGAAGAAGGTCAGAGGCTTGAGAGAGCCATAGAGCCCGGCTGCCAGCACCCTCTACGAGTGACGTCACGGCGTGGCAGGGAGTACAGGGGGGGAAAGTTCCAAGTAGTTTGTGTTTGGCAAATGAACACGAGCGTTTCCATCTTTAGATCCACAAAACTGATGACTTAAATAAAATTCTAAAGTCTTTAATGCCAAATACAATAGGGTCAATAACTACCAAATACTGTGGTTAAAAAAAAAATAAACTTGAGTTTCCTTTGATATAATAGTCAAAAGAATAAACTAGAATGGGGAAAAATGAAAATATAAAATTACACATATAATAACAGCAAACAGGTAGGTGTCACTTTGTAATGTGGCAGGTGCTTTCCAAGATTTAATAATACGTAAACCCTTAATTTTCCTAAGGTCCCGTCGAATGTGTACTATCATTGTCCCACTGGGAGATGAGGAGATGAGGCACCTGCCCACAGCTCACACCCAGGGGCTGGCCCAAAGTCCCCCATCCTCATCGCCAGATGCCCCCAAAATACAGAATGTTCACAGACATCCCTTTAGCCGATCTCAGGAAAGAACGGTTCATTTCAGGTCATTTAAGCTGACTTTGCTCACTGTCTGTGGCTGCCATCAGAAATTTTAATGGCCCTGTAAATACAAACGGCTCTCCCACACAGATGGGTCAGACGAGAAAATACTTTTTACAGAAAGCTATTTTCCACAGCCAGTCTGCATCGAGTTAGGTAGCCTGAGTTTCTAAATAACACTCTAAAATTCAGGTGAGATGGACTCAATACATCTTTTCCAGGAAATCTGGATAGAATTCTTTTCTAGCACTTTCACATTTGAATGTGGCTCCAGACACAGGCCCTTCAAGCCAGGGGTGACCTAAGAGTGTAGTGGCAAACCACATCTCCTCCAAAGGATTTCACAGTATGGCACGCACCACCATGCTAAGCTAATTTTTTTTTTTTTTTTGTAGAGACAGAGTCTCACTTTGTTGCTATGTTGCCCAGGCCGGTATGGAACTCCTGGCCTCAAGCAATCCTCCTGCCTCGGCCTCCCAAAGTGCTAGGATTCCAGGCGTGAGCTACTGTGCCCAGTCTTTCAAAAACTTTAATTTATACAAAGGCAAGTTATCCCTTTCTGGGACCAAATAAAAATATGGTATGTGAGGCTGTGCACTTGACATTTTCTGTGTGCCATCAGCATCTCAAAAAAAGACAAAGGCAGACATAGACAATACTACAACAAAGAGAAAATGCCAAGTAATTGTCTGGGCAGGTCAACACCTACCTGTATCCCCTCAGGGCCTCCTAAGGAGAGAAAGGCCAGTTCGCTCAGCTCATGTGCTGACTCGTGTCTCACCACACAAACAACAAAGGAAGCACCTGCCGCACAGAAACACGCACGAGCATAGCAACGATGCTGGCAAAATTTCGGAAATACTGTAAAACTTGAAGGTTCGCTCTGCAGAGTCTAGGACCCGGGCGTGGCCCTCAGGGAAAATTCGGGCCATCTCTGAAAGAAAATTTGGGCAGGGCCGGGGCAGAGGGAGAGGAAGGATGAGCGAAGAAGGACCCACAGAGCTCTTCTCCTCTGCTGGTATCCTTTTACGATAGGGAAGAAAATGTGGGAGTGCCACTCCAAGAAAAAGAGTTAGGCAAAGAGGAAACAAAGAGGATACGGGAGCAGGAGGAGCACGGAGGGAGGCGAAGCTTTTGGGAAGAGGAAACGCAGATTAGGTGGCTACTCTGTTTCCATTTCGAGCCCCCAGATAACTCTGACAGTCATTCCCAGCACAGTCCTTAAGCGAAACAACAGCTCCTGAAATCTTTCCCGTGCAACAGCCTACCCCGTCCTCCCCAAACACCCCCGGAACTCACAGGTATTTGACCTAAATCCCTCCATCCCTCATTTCCTGTGTGTTGTTTTGAAGAGGCATGGCCCTACCAACCGTACCGAAGTGTTCTGCTTAAGAGTGTTCTGCTAAAAAAAGTGACATTTTCCCGCAATGAGTTCATCCCATCCGAGTCAACTCATATTTATTTCACCAGGAAAAATGCATCAACTGGAAGCTCCTATGTAACATTCGCCTTTGTAGGGCTTACCAATCCCTTCAGGGGTTCTCAGGACATACACGGTCAACAGGTGGTCCTGAAGAGGCCAACAACTGGAGACGCCATCTCCTGCTTACGGTCATTGCAACAACTATTTAGTCACCCAAGCAAAAGCCACAGGTCATATTCCTAAGAAGTAACACCTCGAAGTGACTTTGCACAAGGCACTAATAGGAAAGTTGCACATCTAGAGCGACAGTCTTCTATTGAAAAAGGAAGTATTTAATTTGAAATTTATTTTTATAACATTATTTATTTATATATATGTACCGTATATACTTATAATAATATATCTACTATAAATACACATACATGTATATTTTATACACACGCACACTCCATGATCATCCAATTTAAAAAAGTGCATCTGTGTATCATCATCCCTCTGTCACATGGCCTTCTAAAAGTTCTTTTTTCTGAAGACATCACTTTTTGAAATTATCTGGATTATTAACCTAATGGCTTCCTTTGTGCCCCCTCTCTCCAAAATGTCTACACCACAGAGTCAGGGATCTTGTCTGTCTTATTACCTGCAGTGTCTCCAGCTTCTAGAACAGATCCTTGCTCACAGGAGGCACTCAGTAAGTAACTACTGAATGAAGGAAGAATGAATGCATCCACATATACCAAAACTAAAGGAGGGCATGATGGAAAAATAAAAACAGAGTGGACACAGAGTCAGACAACCTGGGTTTAGAAGCCAGCTTGACTTCTTAATTTCCTAAGTGTCTGCAGACAGTTACTTACTCTCTAGACTTCACTCAGTTTGCTCAGGTCTAAACCAAGACAACAAGAAGTACCGTGTTTGAGAGTGCTTCATAAAGACATCTTGAGTCGATATTTGCAGTGGCATCAATGAAAAGGTTCATTAGAATAAATCCTTTAATAAGTGAGTTAATCTGGCAAGAGTGAACTTTCCCCACCTTGAACCACATTTTGCAACTCTGATCAGCTACCTCTCAAGGATGTGACGATTTGTTTACAAATTATATTAATAGTAGAAAATATAGTATAAAGACCAGGGTTCAAGCCCCCACTCTACCACTCAACTTCTTTAAGTCTTTCCTCCCCATATATAAATAATAGATATATGAGTAATCCACAGATCTCAGTGTACTATTGTGAAGATAAAAACGCAATGTTATGCTTTGCCCTGCAGGTTAAAACTCGCCCGTGTCAGTCTATGTTAGGATTCTGGCTCTAGAGGCCACAACAGTACCACTGGGAAAAGCACCATCCTAATAACACAGGGACAATGACACAAGTCCCATTCACTGGCAATGGCAGCAGTGGCTCCACGAAAAGCCTTCTATCACCAGCCACATGACTTTTACTACCAGATCTTTCTTATTAAGATACAATTCACATACCATAAAATTCACCCTTTTAAAGGTGAATGGATTGGCCTACTCTGGACATTTCATATAAACAGAATCATATAATATCTGACTGCGTACCTGGCTTATTTCACATGTCATATTTTCAAGGTACATCCATGCTGCAGCATGCATCAGTACTTCAGCCCTTTCAGGGCTAGTATTCCATTGTATAGACATACCACATTTTTTATCCATTCATCAGCTGATGGACATGAGTTATTTCCACTTTTTGGCTACTATGAATAATGCTGCTATGAACATTCGTGTACCAGTTTTTATGAGAATATACATTTTGAATTATCTTGGGTGTATACCAGCAATGGAACTACTGGGTCACGTGGTAACTGTTTTGCTGTGAAGAAGCATCAGACTGTTTTCCAAAGGAGCTCTACTTTCCCTTTGACATTCCTGCCAGCAATCTATGAAGGCTCCAACTTTTCCACATCTTCACCAACACTCATTATTAGCCATCTCTTTTATTATAGCCATACTAGTGGGCGTGAAGTAGTAAGTATTTCACTGTGCTATCAGATTTTAACACTCAAATTTTAAATAGATCCTCAGAAACAGAGACTAAATGCCAGAGAAGAGGAGAAAAAAATCCACATTACACCAAGGCAGTATTCCCCAGCTTCAATCATGCAAGCACTATCATGATTTTGCCAAATCTGAGTGTCATTTCCACTACTATTTGCTTAATTATTAAATATCAATTCACTAATTTTTTTAAAGAATCTTTAAGTCAGTGCTATAAATTAGTATCACTTGCCATAAATAGAATGCATCATAAATATCATGAAAGGAAAGCAAAGTTAGCTAGATGTAATTGTCTCCCAGGGCCTGCTTCTTCATGGTGAAAAAAAAAAATTTTCAAATGACAGGTGCAGGAAAATGGTAGCTACAAACACATTCTTCTCTTGATCTCATCAGACAGACTGGACAGAAAGACGCTAACACCATCAGTGAGGCAGTGACTCACTGCCACGTCCACGGCCCTTCTAATGTCCTCACTTTGGGAGACCCTGTCATAATGTTTCAGGAAATACCAATCTTGAAAGAGAAGGTCACAAAATGAGTTCCAAAGGTGGGGCAGGGTGGCTCACGCCTGTAATCATAGCACTCCGACAAGCCGAGGCAGGAGGATTGCTTGAGGCTAGGAGTTCAAGACCATCCTGAGCAAGAGGGAGACCCCATCTCTACAAAAAACAAAAATTAGGCAGACATGGTGACACGTGCCTATAGTCCCAGCTACTCAGAAGGCTGAGGCAGGAGGATCACTTGAGCCCGGGAGTTTGAGGCTGCAGTGAGCTACAACGATGCCACTGCACTATACGTAGGACAACAGAGTGAGACTCTGTTTCAAAAGAAGAGAAAAAAAAACAAAAATGAGTTCCATAGTGGTAATTACACTGGAGGTTTTGGCAAACGACTATCTAAATAGCCCATTACACTTGGTGAGGGGTGTCCCTTCTTCATGTTAACAAACTTTGTTCAGCAAATTTCCAATAAGTCTGCCCATACTCTAGCTGCAAGCACCTGGATTTTCAAGTTTCAACAAAAACAACTTTCAGAGTAAATATACGTAATATAAATTAAAATAAAGAGCACCTGCCCAGGGCAGACAAGCCCGGACAACGCTATCCATAATGTGACAAAGTGCCTGGATGGGCTTTACTGACAGAACTGGCCCTGAATGTAATAAAAAAACACAAAGTGCCGGCTGTGCTTACCTACAATTCAGCCTTCCTCGCCCAGCCCGACACACGTATATTTATACATGGGTTAGATAAAAACAGCCAGTGACAGCATATTTGGGTGCCTCCAGATTTTAAGACTAATTATCATGTCATCATCCAAGCTTAATAAAATACTAAATAGTACATTACATTAAAAGAAAAAGAGTGATTATTAAATTTGAAGGGATTCCATTGCCTCTTTACCTGGGTGAGCGTCCTCAGCTCTCAGATCTCAGTGCAGACGTCCCTTTCACTGGAAATATTTCCCTAAGGCCCTCAACACTAACCGCTCCACCCCTGCTTATTTTGTAACTCATGGCACCTTTACTCTCCCTTCCTAGCACATATCACTGCATAATTTACTATTTGCATGGCTGGTGTCTGTTTCCCAATACAATGGACACCAGCCATGTTCCAGGCACCATCATACCCCTAACAACAAGGACAGTTCTTGGGACAGAGGAGGTATTCAAGAATTATTTGTTGAATGGATGGGTTCAAAGGGTGTCAAAATTGTTTCGATGTTATAAACCTTGTAAGGTTTCACCATGTTCAGACCTACCACTAAGAATATACTTCAAAACGGCAAAGGAGTGCAGGGCAGGGGCTCTATAGCTTCCTGGAGTTTCCTGCTAACCAACTGCAATCCAGCCCATCCCATCCCGATAGGAGCCTCCCTTTATTCCAAGGTAACCTTCCAAACAACTAAGCTAGGTAATTGAGTCTATCAACAAGCTTCTACGGAAGGCCTGCTGGTCAGTGGAGGAGAAGTTGGTGATGAGGGAGAGAAGAAGGTAAGAAAACTAAAATTTACTGAGTGCTTACTTACCATGATACACATACTCCTTATTTAATCCGTAACATACAAGCAAGACTTGCAAAATTTTGTAACTAGCTCAAAGTTATATAGCCAATAAATAAGTATCTAATTCTTTATGAGCTGAAGAAGTTAGACAAGTCCTAGAGAGCTACTACAAGCTGAAATAGGCCTAAAAAATGGACAATAGTTAGATGAAAGAGCCAGAAGGGGCAACAAGACACAACTACTGACAAGAACTTTTGTTAACTGGCCATTTTCCATGTGCCAGGCACAGGACTAAAGCATCTGACTCACATTATTTCATTTATTCTTCATGTAAACTCTAGGAGGTGGGCACTATGATTATACCCATTTTGCAGGGGAAAACTGTGGCTTAAGAGAGGTCCCCTAGACAAGGTCATTGGTAGCTGGTAAGTGTCTGGAATCTGAACCCCAACCTGCATGAGTTCACAGCCAGAGCACTGAGCCCTTCCTCACCTCCCACTACCATGCTGGAAAGTGGCATGAATGAGGCACAGAAGTGGGAATGAGGAAGTTATGCACTGCATGCATTTAGTGAGCATCTACTGTATGTCAAGATGGCACAGAGTGTAGTGAGCAGAGATGAATGACAAAGCCCCTGCTCTCTAGGAGCTTCTAGGCATGGACGGAAGACAGTGACCACATAGCAGCTGTTAAGAGTGTGGAGTCTGCAGCCAGGTTTCCTGGACTCGAATGCTGACTGGCTGTGCAACTTAGACCACCACTAAATTTCCCTGTGCCTCAGTCCCCTCCATTACAAAATGGCAATAATGATGGTACCTACCTCATGGGATTATTCAAAAAATGGGGTAACATAAAATCCTTAAAATATACCTGGCACACAATAAGCACAAGTGAATATTAGCTATTATTGTTCTTGGAACAAATGGAAAACAAAGTTAGATGGGAAAAATATGGCCAAAGCAAAGGACAATGGAAGGATAGAGTTCAGTAGTGTCTGAAGAATGTGCAAGATGAATGGTGTTGGCTTAAGTCAGAGGTGCCCTCATAAGGACCGCTGGGCAACCCCCACGTGAAGCGACGTGCTCTGGCACAGATGTGGACTATGGCATCACAAGAGAAAGAAATGGACAGGCTTAGATGACAGACTAGAACACCACATGAAAGGCAAAAATTAACCAAAGAGGGTTCGAAAGAATGAGAGCTCCATGCAAACAAAAACCAGGAATGTTTTGGACACAATCATATCCCCAACAGCTAGGACAGTTCTTGGGACAGAGGAGGTATTCAAGAATTATTTCCTGAATGGACGAGCTCAAAGGATGTCAACATTTTAATTTTAAAAGGCTTATAAGGCGTGGCCATTTTTAGAACTATCACTATGAATACATTTCAAAAAGTCAAAAGGGTGCAGGACTTCTGTCAATTCTTTAAGGCCTATTTCAACTTGTATGTGCTCTCTGGCACTTGTCTAACCTCTTCAATGCAAGAAGAACTAGATACTTGTTCCTGTTGGACCACTTCCTAGCTGTGCGACTTCGAGCAAGTTACTAAATTTTACAAGTCTCAGAGTTTCCTGCTAACCACCTGCAATCCAGTTCATACCCTACAACAGGAGCTCCCTTTCTTCTGATATAACTTCCAAACAACCAATTAGGTACTTTGCAAGAAATACTTAGGTACGTAGGTATTTTTGAAAGAAATAACGAAGGTTTTGAACCAGGTTCAAACTCTACACCGGACAGAAAATGATGACATGAAAGGGAGGGGAGAAGTGGAGGAAGAAGATGAAGCAATGCACGTCCCCTTGCGCCTGCTGAGTTGACAGTGGCTATGAGTCAGAAAGTGGGCAGGGCCTGTGGGCCCGGGAGGCTCCGGACCAGGGCCTGAGAAAAAGCTGGCCAAGGCAATTACCATATACAATGTTTATATAGCACATGGTTAACTCAGTCTCATGTATTCTTCTGAAGAGCGGACTGGATCGGTCTTATTATCTCCCTCTTACACATGAGGAAATTGATTTACAGGGACTAAGAAAATTGCTGAAGATGACACAACTAGAAAGCGGTAGAACTGGTCGTGAGGTCCAGGTTCATCCAACTCCAGAACCCATTGTCTTCCCTCTGGGAGTCGCAGACAGAGAAGCCGGGCGAGTGCCCAAGCTCTCCTGAGAAGCAGCACTTGGAGTTAGAGCACGCCTGGCCCTGTCCACCTTGCCCCTCCTGGCCACCCTTCTCCCCCTGGCCAGCCCTCCCTGCCCTTCTCCCATTCAGCGCTGTACTCATTAGACAAGATCCAGCGATAATCCTCCCCCATCCGTGGAGTTTTCAAGCCACCATCCCCAAGTGGATGCGGCTACCTCCCCCGACTCCTGCAGCCTCTGCTGCCCACCCCACCTGCCCAGCCTCAACTCAGGTGTGGCGATCTGGCCAGGCCACCAGAGGCCACCCTGCCGATGGACAGGGCTGATTCTGCTCGTGTGCATTTCCTGGGGCCTCTTCCCTCCTCTCAGCTCCAACCAAGTCACCTGGGAAGCCGAATGCTTGGTCAGATGTCAACCTTCTGGGGAGAGGAGGACTCTCGTTCAGCTGCGGGCATCTCTGGGGTGGGCGACTCTGCTGCACCTCTGACACATGGCAGGAACTGCAGTTATCTCTCCTCTACTTCCTCTTCCAAACTAGAATTTAAATTTCTACAAAGAAGTCATTTCCTTGTGTTGTTAGCAGTGCTTCACGCATGGTAGAAGACCAATAAATAATCATCATTGTCAAAGATGATGAAAAAAACCTTTAGTACAGTAGCACCTGCAGCGACCTCACCTCACACACCTTGGAACCAGAAGGATAAGCCAAGAAGCCTCTGGGCAAACACATAAGAATAAGAAGGCTTGGGGAGTTTTTTTTACTCTGCAAACATAGCAGCATTGCCAGTAGAAGTAATGATACTGTAGTCTTTTTCTTTTCAGATATGGATGGTTCAATGTTAGAAAGAGTTGAAAAATATAAAATGAGCCCTTCTTTGAAATGTTAAAGATACGACAGAAATGATGTAGTAAAGTACATTCACTAGACTTAACACAAGGACTTCTCAGACCCTCACCCTGAGCCTATTTATTCCTATTTTATTAAGCAAATAAGTTATTTTGTTTTCCAGCCTTCAAGAGAGACAAATTGAGCAAATTTAAAAGAGACACAGGTGGGTATGCTGCCAGACGCATCAGCTACCTAAAAACCAAGGATAGTAACTTAGAAAACACGGCATTCTGGGGTCACTCAGCCAATAGTCAAACAAGATTCAGTAGGTCCTATCGTTAGGGCTATCACGCGCTTCAATAATTGTGAATAATTCATTCTTTCACAAACAAGGAGCAAAGAAATTGTTAGCTCATGTCAAATGCACTCTGTGAGCACAAAAAGTTTAAAATTTTGTTTTAGAAAAATTTCTATCCAAAATGAGAGGGAAAAATAAAAATTATCCAGGTCTTAAAGTGATGAGGTTCCATCATCAGGAAAATTCATGCATATGGAATAGTTAATTCCCTCACCAAGCCCAGTAAACAGAATGATACATCTTATCAATTCTCTAAGAAGAACCGCAGAGTACCCCCTTTCTTATCTTTTTTAACTTTGCAAACAACCCAGCTATAAGACGCACATGCTATGAGGTCAGCTGTCTTGAAGCCAATTTAAGAGCCTAATGAAGCATATTTTTACATAAAGAATCCACTTTATTTCAAAGCATTCAATGTACTTCAAAGAAAAGCAATTCCTTAAAATTTTTCAATCACTGAACCATCAAAAATGATTATAAAATCGTGACTTCTTTGGAATACGTGGGAAGCTATTAGTTTTTGCAGAGTGGAAAAAAAATTCTCAGAGCTTCTCTGTAATTTTTAGTACAGTTTAAAAATATCACTAATAGAATGATATTGGTACTACCTGTTGATAAATTACCAGGTCAGCAAATCCTGGGCCCATCCAAGGTGACCGGAAGAGCAGGATCACTAAGACACTTCCTTCTCTTCCTGAAGCTTGTCAGTAGCTCTTCGGTCATCCTCGGTGTTCTTCCTCACCCCCAAATATACTCACGTGTCTCCCCCAGTTTAGACCTCTCAATGGTTCTCCAACCATTCATTCCAAGGCTGAGCCCAGACTCCCTAACATCACCCAGCACCAGGCACTGGGTGAGCCTTGACAGAAGAACGTCCCTGCTCTCACAGGGCTCCTGTCCCAAAGATGGAAGACAGACAACAAACACACAAACCTGTAGCAGGTCAGGTGGTAAGTGCAACGAGCAAGGCTAAGGCAAGCAAAGGAAGTAGAGCAGGCACTAGTCCAAGAAGGCCTCTCAAGGAAGGGAGCACAGTCCTGAAGGAAATGACATGACCATACGGCAGGCAAAGGCCTCCCAGCGCCGGCCGCAGGCTTGCTGGCCGAGCTCCTCTCCTGCCTCTCCTACTCTTGCATCCTACACTCCAGCCTCAAGAGTTAGGATTTTTTACCTAACATCCCTTGCTGCTTCGCACTTCCATGAATTTGCATCTGATCTTCCGCCTGCTGTGCCACCTACACTCCTATGTGACCTGGCAAACTCCTCCTGATCCTCCAAGGCTCCCCTGAAGCTTCCCCTCCCTTATGAAGCCTTCTCTGGACACCAGCCACACACCAGCTTCCTCCCCAGCAAAGTATTTCTCCCTCCACCACACCGCACCGTGCATTGCTGATCCATGTGTCTGACTCCCTAGCAAAGAGCAGCTCCCGAAGATCCAGAGCTGTGACGCTCATCCCCGCAGCTGCAGCACCGGGTCCTTCCAGGCAACTGCCCATCGAGGGACTCAGTTAACGAAGGAATGGAATGCATGTGCTCTTTTTGCAATGCCATCTTTGAAAAGATCTGCCCAGGAAGAAAGCACAAACTCATGAATGCCCTTTTATTTAAAACCCCCTTTGTAAAAATAACTCTCTTTTTTTCCCTGAAAGCTGCATGTTTTAAAAGTCTTTTTGGCTTCTTCTCCCATAAAATTATCTTGACACCTAGCCATGTATCACGGCACATGAAGCAGCTATAACTCTGCAGTTGGAAAAACATTATACTGTGAAGGAAGAAACTCTATCTGCCAAGACGCCGAAAGGATTGCTAAAGATATAACGAGAATGTCATGTTGGACACAATGAAAGCAGCTTATACTCTCCTTTATAGCCTGTGATCATTTTCACAAACAACATTTCCTGAATCCTACATATTAAAACTTTCTTTTTTAGGAAGATAAACTGTTTAAAAGGGAAGGAGGGATAACATACACTCTCTTCTGGCTTTTCTTTTCCTGCAGCTAAACTCTGGGCCTTTGACGACGCAACCTACACCTCCCGGTCCTTAGGGTGCCCAAACAGAGGGGTCAGTTGGAGAAAAACAAAAAGAAAAAAAGGCAGAGGTCAGGACACAAGACATACGGGCTCCCGATAAAAGAGACAATTCAGAGTAAAAAATTCTCCTTTCAGCGCAGAGTCCTCTACCTAATTTCCATTCTGTTTTCTATGTGAGGCAAATAAAAGTCGTAGAAGGGAGAGCCTCCCATTCCAGTGCAGGGGAGCTGGATTCGGACAGAGTCAGGTTCTAACTGCAGACGCGTGAGCCAGGCCGCACCAAGGCCAGCCGGAGCCACGCTGCCAGCCGGCCCGGCTCGAGGCCAAACCAGAGCTCCAAAACCAGAGACCCCCTAAAAATAACAAAGAAAAAGAACTCAGCTCTTCGGTCCAAACTCAAGCACAAAAGAAAGGGGGGGGGAAAATCGTTTCCATATTTCACATAAACACAGATCTCACTGCGACAGTTAGGAATGCACGAGTCAACCAAGGGCTGACAATGATTACCGCGCAAATCGAGCCCCCTACTACAATTAATGGCGAGAATGTACAACGCAGAACTAAAACAATGGATGTCCCCCTTGGGAAATGTTTCTGTTTACCTACTTCAAAATGGCTTTTTAAAACATAAAGTGTCCCTTAACGTGGGCTTTTAACTTTTTTTGTTCAAGAGGAAGCACCTGGAAGAGACTTTAAAATTTAAAACTTGTGCCAAAGTAATTTGAGATTTTGCACTTGCAACTTATGTACTGTAACTGTATATTGTTGGTTTCTCCCAGCCCCCAGACTCCTGCACACTGTGGTTAAGATTAGTTCTGCCCTTGACCAGATCCTGGGTTTACTGTACTGCAGTGGTCATTGTGGGGGAGGAAGGGCTGCAATTCCAGAAGGGTAATTTTAGGGGAAGTAAACTTTCTCGTCGTTGGCTGTCAGCAACGGAAAGTAATCCATGATGAATGGTGTTGACAACCAAGCACCAGACGTCTGCTGATGGGGCTGTCTCATTTCATGACAAAGGAATATAAAAGAAAAATTTTAAAATAACAAGTCCATTTCCTGAGCCTTTCTGTAGTCTATAACATGAGCTGGGCACTCACTCTTGGTGTCTCATTAATGCTCATAACAACTATATGATATATTACGACACCCATTTTGCAGATGTGAAAGCAAGCTCCAAACGGCTAATGTTCCAGGTCATACTACCATTACGTGCCAGAGTGAAGATTCAACACAGGGTTTCCTACTGTGCCCCAGGCTGGCTCTGCCATCTCCCTACAGCACACCTGTCCTAGAGTGCGACCTCCACAAGCAGGTAAAGCCTCTGAATGCAGCAGGGTCTCATGAGCAGGATGGATATAGGGAAACAAAGCTGACTCGTTCTCCACGTGATCAAATCGGTCAATGCTTAATAACCGGAAGGGTGAAGAATTTCAATCCAGTGTCTAAAGAACCCATATTAACCACCGTGTAAGCATGTCCCTCACCCACTGTCAAAGAGTTGGCACCATTAAACTATAAATAGCACTTTTACATCCAACAGAAGATACACCATGTTTTCAGCCTCTTCGTAGCCCACAACCCCAGTTTCCTTGAAAGCCAGATTAAAACAGTTCACTGTGTATATGCTACCATATCTAGGGATGATGATTTCTTTATAAAGCACGGCATGGTCTCATATCTTCAAGAAATTTGAAGGTCCCGCTAATGCTTATTTGGTAGCAGTCAGTTCTAATAAAATATTTAAGTAACTGATCATGTAAGTCCATCTCTCCTCAAGAATTTCTCCCTTTAATTTTAAAGTAGCAACTGGCAATGTGAAATATAAGACACCTGATGCCTTCAAAAGTAGAAAAGATTAGGAAAATAGGCACGTGTTGCCGTATCTCCTTCATAATTACATCATCCTTCTGTGCCGTAGCTTTTACGCATGTCTGTGTTTTGTTATTTTTAAAGGAGACCTGGCGACCAGGTTCTGGACACCTTCAGAGCACTGACGGAAAAGAATGACAGCAGGTGGCTGGCACACTGTCAAGCCAAGATGGCATCTTCTCCTTTTGTCTAAACAACACGCACTGAGGTCATGATGACAGCATTCCAACAGCAATTGCTGCTCCTGGGACAATTGCTGGTACATTTCAGGCAGTAACCAAAAACACCAAGTCCAGCCGGTGGGTCTGCTGGGGTGTGGCAAGTGCAAATGTACAATTTTAGCAATTTGTCATCAAATGCTTCCCATGATGACATCAGCCCATGAATGTAACAAAACAATTATCTGTCTCTTGGGTCCCACTTCTCAGCACTAAAATGCAAAGTTACCTTGCCTTTTGGATTAAAAATTGACCAACCTCTCTTAAACAGGCTGTCTAAAATTATGAAACAAGCTTTGGAGAAAGATGCAAGTCCCACATTCTCACTTTAATAATATGATCCTGGCACAAAAGAGACTAAATGTTTGTTTTAAGCAGAACTATGTCATAGTAATAAACCCTCAGGGCAGGAGATCAGTTCTCCCTTGTCAGACTGACTCAAGATATTTTGCCAGGTGCAAGCCAGCCTGCCACAAAACATCCTAAATCCACTGTCCAGCCTTAATGTGGGAGGACATGACACCTTCCTGTCCTTAACAGGCACCAAGATCTTCATACAGCCATTCCTAAATTACTGATAAAGTTAATTAAGTTCGATTGTATAAGCATTACTTCTAAAAATTTGAGGTTTATCTAAATAATAGTGATACAGAGAAATCTTTGAGACAGTATTAAGGTAAAAAGAAACTATAGGTCAATGCACAAATCCATTTATGTAAAAGGAAATAATTATGTATGAATAAGTATAAACATGTATGCAAATGTCTAGGAAGGGTTCTGGAAGGCACTGACACCCAAATCTAGGAAAGGAGCAGGATTTAATAGGGAGGGGGCTCTCTTTTCCAACCTATCTGGAATTACATTATTTAAATTTTTATAAGAAGGTATTTCTGCATTATTCAATAAATAAAAATAAAATCTGCAGGCCACAGAAAGACAATGGGGGGAGGGGTAAATATATGAAAACAAATCACATTCCATAGCTCCCAAATGTTTAATCAGAGAGGATTTTCCATTAATATTCTTGTGATTACCAAACCGCTCCATGAGGATGCACTGCTGCCTGCCACGTTAGAAGCAGCTGTTTCCTATCATTCATTATCTGCTTCCTCCAAGGCCATGAAAACTGAAAGGCAGTTCTGTCTGGCTCCAGAAGCTGAACATGCAAAGCCGCATCCACACCTTCACCCCAGTGGCATCCTGGACAAAGGGCGGGAAGGCTCCAGACAGGGCCTGCTGCCTTCGTGTTCCTGGATCTAACCAAGGCATTCTTCCTGCACCTTAGGACTCGATCGCACCTAACCCACTGAGCCTCCAGCACCTGACGGTCCGCAACGGTCGTGACCTCTACGGCGTCACACCCGCCACCATATTCAAAGACACTTAATGTTCTTTAGCCTAAAAGAAAACAGGATTATGGATAAACTTTCAATCACTTCTTTCCATTCTGAAACAGGCTGGAGACGGCGAATGATGTGAATACAACCTATTGATTTCTGCAACTTACAGGTATGCCACGGACAACTACACCCCCCGAATTACGAATGGACTGAGTCTTTTTAGTTTCCTAAAGCTCTTCACCTAGAAGTCCCCCACCCTCGCCCCTCATCTGGCTGGCAAACTCCCCTTTATGCTTTAAACCATCCTCAAGCAACTGTCTCGTACATACACACACACACACACACACACACACACACACACACACACACACACACACACTTCATTCTGTGCTCCTCTGAACAGCTCCTAGACCTGTAAATACATCCATTACTGAATACATCAGTTCATACGGGGTAACAATCAGTGTTAACATCTCTCTTCCCTGCTAGACTGAACGCTCCTCAGCACTGGATCCCCAAAACCCGACACGGAGTCTAGTCCGCCTCACAGACGGTTAACAAGGCTTATTGGTCGGAACGGCATTATGGAACGGGAAGAAGGCTAGCACGTGCTATGCCATTGCTGGTGGGTGGGACCTACAAGCCGTAAGTTTTAGGAGATTTAGGGGAGGCGGCCAGTTAGGGCAAGGCTGGGAAAACAGTACAATTAGAAGGATTCTAAACTGGGAGTCTGGAGAGTTCGGTTCTAGTCTAGGTTCTGCCACTACATCTTAGCCACGTCATTCTCTGGGCCACATGTCTTTAACTATAAAATGGAACAATTTATTCACACAAGAGAACATGTATTTGGGCTGGATGATCTAAGGCCATCATCAACCCTTGAAATTACAGTTAGTGATGGGAAAGAAGCACGGAAATCATAGTGCTGGAACCACAGTCCTAGGAAAAATGCTCTCTTTTGTTACACACCCAGTAGGAGTCAAGAAATAGCCCAGTATACCTAGTTCACAGGCTGTCAACCAGTTCACAAACCTGAACAGGGCTAGTATCTTAGCTTTGCCTAACACCTAGTATTTCTTCACTATAAGGCCCCTCTTTGTCTCCCTCATAGCAAACCTAAATACAAGTTTCCCCTACCCCCTACACCCAAATAAAATGGACAAATATTTGAAAATAAAAGTTGATTGCTACCATCTTAATTGAGGCAAGGCCTCTTTGCACATCTAACCAGCACGAGAACACAAACAGCCGACCTTGGGTCTTGAGGCTTGTAAACAGACGGTAAATTAGCCACACAGGCCTGGCGGCGGCTGCTGGCCTTCTCAGGCCATTGGAGAGGAGGGTTTTAGCTCGATTCATCACTCTGTTTTCTCAGACAGCAAGACTGCCAATCCCACCAGAGACAGAGCTATCAATTAGCTTGGAGTTTAACTTCTCTTTATGGCATAGTTTTTGTGAAGTTTTTCAACCTTTAAATTTAGTTGTACAAGTTTGAAAATTGACAGCATCTAAAATATGCTGTACATGAATCCACTAATTATGAATCACCTTTCCCTACACAGAATTCTAAAGCTGCAATGTTGAGGGGGGGAATGTATCTTACAAATATGTCTTTAAAGGTGCTACTTAACACACACACAAAAAATTAGACAAATATTAAGTTGGAAACTGATCTAGAAGAAATTATGCCAGTTTCTCCAGGATTGGAAAGGGCCTTCTTTGGCTCAGACAGATTTTTCCAGTTTTAGCAGAATTTTTCTACATTAATCACTTGCTGAAGTCCTACTCTGGAAGGAGCCATACACTGACTAAACTATAAAAACATTTTTCCCTCGGCTCAAAGATGCCTTTACAAAAAGTCGCCTTCATTTATAGAAAGGCAAATCAAGTGAACTTTTAAGCTTTTTATTTAACACTCTGTGCTTCCTGGAACTCACCAGGGTATGAGTCTTACTCATCATAAACCCAGGTCTGCTCTTAACACTAAGTTTCACATTACTCCGGGTTCCTACCTGTGAAGGTGCCTCTTTGACACCTGTGGGGGCTGTCCTTTCTCGCCTTTGCGCAGGGCAACTAGAAGTCCTTTGAGAGGTTTGCAACTTTCTGCAATTTGGAAATTGAGGGAAGCAACTCGGGTGACTAAAGAACAGAGGTAATCACCACTCCGAGAGCCATTCCCACAGTGCTTACAGGAGCAGAGCTTGCGAAACAGCCGCCTGGCTCCCAAGAAGAACCTGGGCTGGTTTCCTTAATTGGGTTTGGCGAGACATAGCACCTTCCCTGCGGAGCTGTTCTGCCAGGACGATTACTCAGTAGTGTACACACTACACCGTGGACACTCCCATAGGTTACTGTCACACCCACGGGTTATCAAAAGCCACAGTAAAGCAGGAAATGTAATAAGTCTCAGATATTAACTGTGATAAAACAAGAGATCTGGCCATGCAGGGCCTGCCTTCGGTGGCTGCCTTCCCTCTGCCATTTAGTGACTGTACTTGACGTACCACAGTCGGCACCTGCTGAGTCTCAGGACACTATGCTAGTGGAATAACCAAGGAAAGAAATTTAAGAAATCATGGTCGGGCTCAGTGGCTCACACCTGTATCCTAACACTCTGGGAGGCCAAGGTGGGAGGAATACTTGAGATGAAGAGTTCAAGACTAGCCTGAGCAAGAGTGAGATGCTGTCTCTACAAAAAACAGAAAAATTAGCCGGCTGTGGTGGCACAGGCCTGTAGTCCCAGCTACTCCGGAGGCTGAGGCAGCAGGATCTCTTGAGCCCAGGAATTTGAGGTTGCTGTGAGCTAGGATGATGCCACTACACTCTAGCTGGGGTGACAGAGCAAGACTCTGTCTCAAAAAAAAAAAAAAAAAAAAAAAAAAGGAAGAAAGAAAAAGAAATCACCATTACCCCTCCACAGCGTGACGTTTAAGAGGTATAATTGGCTTCTCCTCTTTTCAATGAAGGCTCTTTTATACCAATACACTCCGCAAAGGATGTGGGATCCCATTTTCCCTTTACCGTTCCTCTCACGGATGTGTCATTTACTATTTGTAAAAGGCAGAGTATCCTTGTTTAATTGGAAGTTGCAACTATCCTGTTGGAGATGTGTATTTTTTTTTCCAGGATAGTTCTGCAATCTATGCAACAAAAATAGCAGCTAGTGTTTTATTAAGCACTTAAAATATGGCAGATATTGTGGGAAATGCTTCACCCACATTTAACCCTCAACGCAAACCCTGAAAGTTTAGTAACAGCATGATCCCAAACTTAAAGATAAGCTAATTGACTAAACAATGTACGTAACTTGGCCAGCATCACACGTCCCCTGCGAGTAAAGAAGCCAAACTTCGGCGGTCCCTGCGCAGCCCTGGCTCTGAGCATCGTGTGATACGACAGCAGCCACACATGTTCAGAATGAGGAATGGCCCACACGCAAACACAGATTCATCCAACACTAACAGCGAGAGAGGAAGGGAGAGGGAGAAAGACTATGAATGAATGAACACATGAATAAATTTTCTCTCCAGGCAAAACCTCTAAGAGTAAAACAATTATTCCTCTATTGCAGGCAATTAACTGCAGGCATGTGTTCCTGCCTTCACCCAAAACAGACACATTCCAGAGTGAGCCGTGCTCTTCAAAAGCTGACTCCGCTAGACAGATAGAGACTTGTGGGTTTTACCTTCTTCCCTGCCAGGTGTTTACCAGAGACCTTTCTTGCCAGGCCCTAATTTGTGGATATAAACAGATACCATCCTAGATCATCTCAAGAACAAATGTTAATACTACTATCATTTGGCTTTGGGACGAAAACGATCATTTTTAAAAGAGAAGAATGTTAACTACATGGGACAAAAAATTGAATAACTCCATTCCTGACATCTCATTGCAACAATATGTCACTTTCACTATAACTTTGGATCTGCAAAGAGCAAACAAAACCAGCAATAACAACAATAAGATCTATACTATACAATCTGATTTTATAAGAAAAATAAGGTCATCTTATAATGTTTTTATAACATTGTATTTATATAGTTACCACCAAAGATGATAATTACCTACCTTAACCCACAAAATTGTTTTGAGATCCTTATGATGACAAGTCATTATAAAAGATTGATTCCATCTCATTTATCATTTCTGGGAAGTCTACCATGTTTATGTTTAATAAGACAGATTTTTCTTAGATTTCTTCCTGAATTCCTATGGTTGCTTACAGGCATTTATACTTTTTATTTCTTTGTTATTAGTTATTCTTAGAAAATGTTTCTTTTCTCTTTGATTCACTAGACCATGATTTTATGAGATGGAATTTCTACAGCAGGAGTAGAACATTACATCTCGAGTTAAAGTTAATTTCAAAATCAGAAAACATGAAAAAGGTACCAATACATATGCTACCTTAAAATATTTTTGCACTATCCATTCTAGGGATGGATCTTTTCAAAAGATGAAAGAGGAGAAAAAAAAAAAAACATCCTTAGGATGTGAAAACAAGCCTAGTGACACAACAAAAAAGTTACAAAACAAAATTTCAAATTTCTAAAATACACAGATAAGGATGTTAAGTCGAAAGTTAAAATAATAGCCAGACATTTCCTCCAGGGTGATCATATATTCAGAAATCATGCTGCGGGGGAAACAGGAGCAGAAAAATTGGGTTGTTTTTTTTTAAAGGTAACTATCAAAAACTAAAAATTTACCTTGTTAAATTATTTTAAAACCACATTCCACTGAATTATAACTTTGGATGGTTGAAAATGGAAGCTTTCCCAGAACTGAGTATATGGTTAACCCTGGGAATGATGTGACGATGTCCACCACCGTGACGATCTGGAAAACAATACAAAGTGAGAGAGAGGCAGCAGCCACACCCTTCAGAGGTGGGTTCTTGTGGGTTTTTTTTTTCCATCCTGCCTTAATCAAGTCCATTAAAGTGTAACCCGTGTGTTCTTACAGAGTTCAGGAACTCCCAAATGATACTCACATGGCTGCTTCTGGATCTGGTATAGCAAGAGCATGATTCATCTGGGCCTAGGTCTGGAATGCTGGCAGTGTGTATTTTCAGGATTTAGGTATAAAGACACTCCACCGTAAAGACGTAGGATTCCCAGCCCTTAGATGGTATTTCTGACCACTTCTGGAGAATAAATTCCAAAAAACACTAAGCTTTAGCTGACCCCACTAGAGTGAAGTCTCTGAACATACAAAGGTTACATTACATACTGAGCTAGAAACAATCATTAATCATTAACCAGCAATGGGCAGCAGAGCACAGACGATACCACACAAAACACCCACAGCTCCAGGTGTGACCTCCTCAGCCTCCTCCCCTCCCAGCCGTCAGCCCAAACTCCTCTCTCTTTTTTTCTATAGCTCAAGTCAATGTTTTAGTAGTTCCCTCTTTCTTTAATGAAGAGCTTTTATGTTTCCTTACACCTGAAGTCCGATCAGTTTTACATTTCACAGATCAAAGGAAATAAATACCCACTAAATCAAGTTCCTTTCTGCGCAGAGCCTTTAAGTGGTATTTCCCCCCCAAGATTCAGCGGCTTCCCCTACAGTAGGGTGTCCAGTCACTCTGAGTCTAGAACCTAGCATAGCGCTACACCCCATAAAAGAGAGGCCAGCTCCTCCTGCCTGACGGAATTCTGAATCAAATAAAAGCATGCAGAAGCCTTAAAAAGTAAATACACATATATATGTGTGTATATATACATATGTACATATTATTACATGTATATATATTAATATGTATGTACGTGTGATATGCACATAATACATACATGTGTGTAGTATGTATATATAGCATGTGTGTACACACAATACATACACATGCACACATTTCCCCCACAAAGGAAAGCCACTAGAAGATCCTTCATTCCTACATCGGTTTCCATGAGCTCAGAGGTATGAACAGGGCCCTGGTGATCTAGCGCCCCACTCCCAACACTCCACCCTCATCCACGTCCACTCGCCTCACAATAGATTCAGTTCTTTCAGTTGCTGGCAAATGCCAAAATGCCATGCTGTCTTTCACCTGCTAGTTTTCTCCCGAGGACATTCTTTCTCCTACCCTAGGCCTGACTACCTCCTGCTCATCCTACAGGTCTCAATTTATGTCTCTTCCTCCAGGTAGCCTTCCCTTGCAGCACCCATTCAAATCTGAGTTAAGGACCCATCCTCTGCGCTTCTGTGGTGCCCTGTAGTGTAAATGCCTGTTAAGTTGACCTCAGCAGAATATTGCACTCTATTGAAGGTGCCAAAGAAACAGGGACCCTGTCCTGCTCACTGCACCCAGAAAGAACATTACAAATGGTAGGTACTCAATAAACATTGGATGAATTATATTTAAAGTTGATTGGTTTATCTCTAGTTGCACCCATTTTCCTACTAACCTATGGGCTGTAATAGACATTATTTATATATGATTTCATGGCATTCTGAATGATTCAGATAAATCTTAAAAGATATAAAGGTAAATCATTAGTAACAAAGAATTCTTCCAAAGTTTTGGATCTGTCCATAACAAATCCTTTCTACCTAAATAGGTAAGTTATGGAATAACACAGAATTCAGGTAGAGAGCTATTTATTCTCATTTCCAAATTTTCATTTCCAAAGCAATGTGAAAAAAAGGAAGAGAGAGAATTTCTGCTGAACAACTCTTCTCTGTAGAAGCCACCAGCACATAGCTATTCACTAAATGGATGGCTTTGTTAGTATTAAAATAAGGGATTGCATAATCTACCGTGTACTGTTACCCAGTTCAAGGAGGGCATAACATGTCCCAATCTATCAAATATCTCACTACCAGTTACCTATTCCAAAAGTTGATTACAGATTTTAAATAAAATGCATTCAGTACTTAAGTCATCCTGAGAATACAACAAAGCTGTGTTCATCCAGGGAGGTGCTTTACAACTGGGCAGTTTCTCGGGACGTCAATTCCTCTCCTCCCACTTGTTCTTCAATTTAATCAGATGTTTGTCCCACCAATGACCCAAAACGACCCCCATCAAGTTCACCAGTGACCTCCACAATGGTGGAGCTAAATACAATGGTCAGTTCCTATCCTCCTCTCACTGACCTAACGGCAGTCTTTGCCCCAGCTGAGCACTCTCTCCTTCTGGGAACACACCATCCTCTCTCTCCTAGTTTTCCTCCTACTTACTGCTAGCAACTTTGCCGCAGTTGTTGCCGGTTGCTCATCTCCCAGACTTCTATATGCCGCCGTGGCTCAGCGTCTTTCTTTTGTCTTCTCTTGTCTCCCTACGATCGCTCACTGGTGAGGTCATCCACTCTCAGAGACTGAATACTATCTATACCCCGATGGCCAGCAAATTTCTCCCTAGCACCAACCTACCTCATTAGTCTAGACATATCTATCCAGGTGCCTGCTCCCCTTGGTGGGCTAACGGGCAACGCAAATTTAAAATCCAGATCTTCCCTTAACATGCTTCTCCCACCTCTCAGGAGATGGCAACTCTGTCCTTCCAATTCCTCAGATCAAACATTTTTGGGTATCCTCTCATACCCACATCCTATCCCTGAGTAAATCCTACTGGCCTCTCAGAATGCCCACCACAGGCTACCTCTCCTGGTGCCCACAGCTACTACCTGGACCAAGCATCATCGTTCATGTGATCATCACCATGGTGTCTGAACTGGTTCCCTGATGCCATCCTTGCACAGCCGCCATTATTATCTTAAAATGTAAATCCAATACCACTCCTTGGCTCAAAATCCTCCGATGGCTCCCTGATACACTGGATGTAAGCCAAAGCACTGCTCAGGGCTCTGAGGCTCCATGCCCTCTGCCTGCCCTTTCCTCTTGCATCTCCTCTCCGGCTGCCCTTCCCTCCATCACTCTGTCCCAGCCAGGCAGGCTTCCTTGCCCTTCAATGTGCCAGTCCCTGTCTCAGGACATTTGCACTTGCTGTTCCCTCTTCCAAGAACATTCTTCCCCATTAGCCGCACTGAACTCTTGCCCTGGCCATCCTAGTTAAAACTGCAGCCCACCCCTCCTGCATCCACCTGTGGCCCTTCCTCCAGCATCTGTCACATTGAAGTGCTACGAATTTGACTGTCTGTCTGCCCCATTTGAACATCAGCGCCGGGAAGATAGGAACTATCATCTATTTTGTTCACTGCCATATCCTCAGCTCTTAGAACAGTGCCTGGCACACAGTGGCGTTCAATAAACGTGTCGAATGAACACAGTGAATAGCAACCTTCTCCAGGCTGAGTGGAAGGTGCCAGTTAACAGGACACTCCAGTTCGCTGACACTGCACGAGGGGAACTGGAGTTATTCAGCTTCTGATGTGTCCTAGTGACACAGCACTCCACTAAAAGCTTCGTTTCTAGAGCTAGCTAGAATTAATATGAAAGACAAGTGGCATCATTTCAGAATAGCATGAAAATTGGGTTACTTTAAATTTAAAAATCAGAGATGAGAAATTAGTAAGTTTTAAAAGAAATGTCAACCAGGCGGAGCACTGGGGGAGATGTTATAAGAAAAATAAGCTATCATTTTATAGCTGACTCTATTAAGAATTTGTTCATCTTACCTGAGAGAAATCACAGAAGAAATCACACCTACTTCTAAGTGTTGGTTGGGCCAACGATGATTAAGAAAACAGGCCACGTCACGCCGACTGTGGAAGGACCCACCACCCCCTTCCTTTGGTGCCAGGCCTTGAAGAGCCTACACACCCCTGGGTCTCCCCTGGTTGGTCTTCTATTCACCCACTCGCTTTGGCAACCCCAAGGAGGAGCGAGTCTCAAGGGACTGGCTCACCCACCCACAGAGCAACTGCAGCCAGTTACGTTAGCCAGAAACGCTTATCTCACTAGGCAGTGGACAAGACTTCAGGGATCATGCCAAGATTCATTCTGCATTGATCAGCCCCAATTTTGTATCTCCATTGACATGCCCTCCTGTAGGACTCCAATCCTATGACTTTATTTTGTAGTCTATGACTTAGGACCTGTACAGAAATACTTCTGGGTGTCATGTTCATGTATATTGCATCATTTCACACTCAAGTTTGAGGACCTGCATTTCAATTAACACTACCCTATTCTAACACATCTCATGTGCCAGGCTGTGTGATATTTACACCTCATTAAGGCAAGAGACAATTAGGGCGCTGCAACAAGAAGGGCACTGTGTTTCCTTAAATGTTTGAATCACGCAAGGTGTACCATCTACAGACTAGAACAGCCTGGGGGTTGGTATCTATAAGGCGCTCACTCTTAGACCCACAAAGCAGCCCCTCTTCAGAATTCAACACATTTTTAACGGTGTTGCCACACTAAGTCACCGAGACACAAAACCTGGACTTCGAAGGTCCCCCTCTCACCACTCCCACATGTATGCGTGTATAATCCGTACACACATATATATTTATCTATATATAGTCAGTGTACTTACACAGCAAACTGAAAGGTTAAACTATTCCATAATTTTTGTTGACAAGTTTTGTAAATTGTATGTTAGGGTGAGCACTACTCCAGTTTCAGTACTGAAGCTAGTGTTCTTGTTTGCTAATCTTTTGTTTCCCAATTCAGAACACTGAAGATAGAAAGAACCTTGAGTCAACTGATAACTTACTAATTTAAACAGGACCCACACACCAGCGAAGAAATTTGGAACATGTACCCTATTTTAATTTATACGTGAAATCTTTCTGTACAAACAGAAACAGCTCCTTTCAGGGGACAATACTATATAACCAATATGTATAGGTAAATTCAATCGAGAGAAGCCAAATTCCTGCTTTTACACTGAAGAGTGTAAAACTACCCAGTGGTCTGCTGGGTCCATCAGGGCATCAGTATTTGTGGCTAAACAATACCTGCATCCATATTACATGTTGCAATTTCAGAAATAACAGAATTAGGTAAAGAGCAAAATGAAATTATAGGTTAACAAACGTTTACTAAACAATTGATGGATTACTATATAGCCAATTTTATTCGTATCTTACAGGTATGTTTCTCACTAGGACAATTAACACCTGACCATGTCTGTTCACAGAGTGAATTACAAACTGGCCCATAGATATGTTTTCTTTGGTCTATGCCAAAAAAGCTATAAACAAGTTCTAAAAACTGGGAAATATCACATAGAAATAGATTTATAGCTTCATTTGAAAAGTACAAAAAACAACAAAAACCAGAAGATTTGGAAACCGTAGGTCCACAGTCAGCAGAAACTGAACAATACGTGTGTCTGTGGGTTTGCCACAGTCCCTACCACTCCCTATTGTCACACGCCCCCACACTTCAACTCCTAGCATCGCCTGCCTGGCCCCTGTACGCATCTGAGTTGGCAACTCCTGTTACAAGTCTCAGTACCATTCCTGGTCTTCAGTGTTCACTTCTGTAGTGTCTTTTTTATTCTGGACTCACGGCTTTTGCCAACTGTAGGAGCTCTCACATTCCATCTGCACCGATTCAACGTCCATGTACTAAGACAAAGCAAACAGCTTTTCACCTTAAAGTGCAACATGTTTGCCACTCTGAGCTTATCTCATTTCTGCTTTTTCTCCCCCTCACTTCTGTTTGCATCTCCAAGCTTTGTTCAAAGCCAAAACCTGAGTGCGAAGTGAGGAAGAACAACTATCCCCTCTCCTCTCACAGTGGAGCTGGGGGATAGAGAGTGTTGCATTCTCCTCCTCTTCTAGTAAGGTCTGGAAATTCCACACAAAACCTAAACAGGTCCCTTCGGACCCATGAAACCTTCCCCTCCTTCAGGGTTTTCCTAGGACTGAGTACTCACAAACAGACACAACAAAAGGATGCCCTGGGCCTGGGAGTGAGCGGCTGGCTAGGAGCCCAGAGGAATAACAGCTTTAACTCTTCCCTACCAGTTCACTTACAGACCTAGGCGCATTCACTCATCCACTTAAATATGTCACCATGGTCCCTACTGGAAGAGTTTTCCTTCTTAATCAATCATTACGTATTAGCTAAAAACCAACTGTCAACAGGAATTATGGGGGACAGTCTGCCCTATATCATCCTTTTTTTTTTTCTTTTTTTTTTGAGACAGAGTCTCACTCCGCTGTGAGGGCTAGAGCGCCATGGCGTCAGCCTAGCTCACAGCAACCTCAAACTCCTGGGCTCAAGCAATCCTCCTGCCTCAGCCTCCCAAGTAGCTGGGACTACAGGTGCTCACCACCATGCCCAGCTAATTTTTTGTTTCTATTTTTAGTTGCCTGGCTAATTTTTCTATTTTTAGTAGAGACGGGGTCTCACTCTTGCTCAGGCTGGTCTTGAACTCCTGACCTCAAGCCATCCTCCCGCCTCAGCCTCCCGGAATGCTGGGATTACAGACGTGAGCCACTGGCCTGGCCCTGGCCTATATCATTGACTTCCGTAGGCTCCAAGTGAAGGGTGTAGGCCAGTGGTTCTCCAATTCCAGCCTACACCAGAGTCACCTGAGGGATCTCCTAAAATACAGCTTCCTGGATCCCACCCTCAGAGTTTCTGATTCTGCGGGTCTGGGGTGGGGGCTGGGAATGTACATGTCTGTGTTCCCAGATGATTCTGATGCTGACAAGTAGGTTCAGAAACATGAAAACAAGATGTTGGGAGGCACCACATACACATGGCTGGGAAAGGGTCTCTTGAAAAGCTCAGTTTAAAAGTTTCAGCAGTCAGGTACAACAGTCATACATTTATAGGTACTCATTAAGTTTCCCTCTTCCATGGTGCCAGTGGATCTCTGTTTTGATGCAAACGAGAATGAAGAATTTCTCCACCTCCAAGAAAGGTCTTTCTTTACAGATCAGCTTTACAGAAACTTCTTCCATGTGGCCTCGGGGTGCTTATAATCAAACCACTTCACATCGTATGTCTCGAGATGTCTTGCTAGCAAGGAGTATTTATGTTTTTTAAATAATTATTCCTAACAATTTTAGGCTTTAGTGTAGACAAAGTCACTTTTATAAATGCTACCCACAGCTGTGCCATCTGCTCATGGTTAGCTTAAGGCTCCAGTCAGAATCCGTGTTAAGATGGTGCTGACAACTTCAACAGGTGTTACACGAAGTCTGGTCCACCCTACGTATTAAGCTAGTTTTCCTCTATTTCAAAGATCATACTCCAGCTAGTATTTTGACTTGATTTTCTTGAAGACATTGTAACATAAAATTACTCCGAGAACATATGAGATTGTTGAATTAACGCATATTTGAGTAAAGTTGTAAACACACACACACACACACACACACACACACACACACTCCCAAACCCAAAGAACTGAATTTCCCCTCTCTGCAAATCTCTGAAAATAGGAAATAGAATGTTTCCTTTCACTAAAGGTTTTCCTCCGGAAAGCATGATTCAGATTATCATAATCGCTGCCTTTTCTGATAGATAACACGTAGGGGTTTTCCTCTAATCGAGCTAACAGCCTCCCTAAAGGGGACCTCAGAGCTGGGTGTGTGTAGTAGGATAAAGCTTCCAGGTTATTCTAGTATCAGCCTACCCACCTTCAATTCCCTTTCACTCCTTCATATTGAGAAGGGATGCATTAAGTGTTAAAAAGTATCCAACTCTTACTGAAAATTTCTCAAAAACCATCTCTTCAACCAAAAATATTGTGGCTATATTTCCTAATGCAAAAATTAGCATAGTCTGTCAGTAGAGCAAAACATTTTAAATCAGATCTACCAGTTCCTTTACTCAAATACTCTAAAAGTTTTCACATAGAAAGCTTTTTGATTTTTACAACCTATTGATACACATTCTAAGGAACTGCTTTGCTCTAATAAACACGACCACATTTGCCCTTCTAATCTCAGGTTAAAAACTGTTCAATCAGCCATTTGATGTCAAAGAAAACAAACTAGGCTAAGTCCACTTTCACAAAAACCCTATTCATAGATGAATAAACAGCTTCAGAAACTGTAGCTCCAGCAAAATGAGCCAGAAAAAAAACAATGATGTGAACAAGCCATGTGAATGCAAAAAGACAGAGGGCGCTCTCAATTTTAGATGCCCGTGCTAGCGGGAGGCAGCGTACTCAGAACGAGGGGAGGGCAGAGCTCTTAGCCCTGGGAGGAGGGGAAAAAAATGAATATGTATCCCAACTTCAGATCTAATTTTAAAATGACTGGGATTTGAAGCTATCAGGGAACCAACTTGGCTTCGCGAAGGCTGGAACCATGAACGCCTGAGCCCAAGACCCCATCAACTCCAGAATACCGCAGTGCCTTCTGGCTGGGCTCCCTGAAGTCATTTCTGCCCCAAGAAGCCAGAGTGATCTTTCAAAAAATAGAACAACGTCACCCCTGCTTTCCGTCACGACAAGAAACAATTGCGATCACCTGCCCATGACTGTAAGCCCCACGCTCTGGCCTGTGTGTATGTGTCCCGCTCCCTCTCCACCCACCACCCTCACTCTTCACGACTCCACCACACTTTCTTTCCTAAACACTCCAAGCTCATCCACACTTTAGGGCCTTTGCATAAGCCGTTCCCTCTCCTACAATGCTCTTCTCCCTGATTTGCTGATGGCTGGTTCCTTGCTGCCATTCATGCTAAATGTCCTCTCCTCAGAAAGGCTCTCCTGATGGCTCCATCCAAAGGAGCCATCCACCTGGCCCCTCTCCTCGCCTGTCTGCTTTATTTTCTTCTTTATGCTTATCAGTAGATAGTTTCTTGTTCATCTGTCTTGGTGGTGGTGGTGGTGTCTGTCACCCCCCACCATCTACCACATGAAAGCAGGGACCTAGCTGGATTTCCAGCACCTAGAACAACACCTGGAACTCAGTAGGTCCTCTGTAATTATTTGTTGAATGAATGAAACGCTAACTCTTTTTACCACAGGGTGAAATTTGCCATCAAGGTAAGTGTTTTCAAAGAGCTATTGCTAAACCTTTCTATGACACCATCTTCCTATAAGACCAATAAGGTCCTCAAAAGAAGTAAGGAAAGAGTATCCAAGGAAACAATGAGAAGAAGCCAGAAGACGGAATTGATTTAACTTACCTCCTACAGACCAGCAAAAGGGAGGATGGAATTGCACACATTATTAGTAAGCATGTCAAAGGTGACAAGCAGCCTCAACAGTGTTAAATATTTAAATAAAAATGCTCCAATTATACCCCCAGTTCACTTGGAGTTATTATCAATCATTAATAATAAGCATGTGAACACTTACATGCCACACATTATGCAAAATGCTTTCCCTATATTACCTCTCTTAATTCAAACTGAAACCCTGTGAGTTGGTTATGATCAGTCCCATTTTACAGATGAGAAACCTGTAAAGAAAGGCTTGGAGAAGGTAAGTGACTTACCCAAGCTTTCAAACAGTGTCAGACATAGAACTTGAACCCAGTTCTTTCTTTTTATTCCAAAGCCTATGTATCATTCACCAGAGCTGCCTGGCCTTCTCCCTCAAAGCAGTTAAAATGAATAAGCTGTGAAGAATGAAAGGCAAGCAGGAAACGGGGCCAGAAAAAATTGCACATGCTGTTTAAGAAAGTTAAATGTGTGTGTGTGTGTGTGTTTGTGTGTGTGTGTATGATTCTACCCAACAGAAATGCTAATTGTATCACACAGACAAGAAATTTGTAAGTGACACTCAAAAATAAAAGTTAGATTAAGAGAATCGAAAAGAGAAATGATTCATTCCATTGCTATGTTGTATTCTGAAACAACACAACACGATCAACAAACTACAACAAAATAAATATTAATAACTATTAGCAACTGTTCCAACTGCTAAAAGGGCAAGTTCAAAAAATCTAGGACCCTGCATAAGCTGTGTCCTGAAAAAAAAGAAAAGGAATGTGTCCCATGACTGTAAATCCTCAAGCAATGATCAGGAAAGACTAAAGCTCCTGGAACTTGCCCTTTCCCACACTGGCTGGTTAGGAGGGAACTAGAAGGCACCACCTGGGCTACAGGAAAAACCGGGACTGGACGAATGACAGGACAGAAGCCTGTGACGTCTGGTCTCAGCTCCTCGCCTCTGGACTTTGCATAACTCTCGTAACTTCCAAAAGCTTCCTCAGTTCTGTTTATCTCCAGGTTTGTGAAGCGTCAAATGAGACCAAACATGGAAGGGCTCTGCAGAGCTGGTGTAAATAGAATGTGACTTATTCATTCAAAGGCTAGCTAATGGGTAAGCCAGTGATGAAACTCCAGAACTAGCACGAGAGAGGGTAAAAAGGTGAAGCAAGGTGAGACGGTTATGTCCCAGAGCCGAAACACAACAGGCTGGGAAGGGTCAAAAGAGAGGCAGTGCCACCAGCGTAACGTGACGGACAAGAGAGGGGAACGCAGAAAGGGTGTTTGACACGTGAGGCCTGAGCATGACAAGGTCGCCTCCCAATCTCCATGGATACAGGATGGAGACGCTCCAGCCTCGGCACAACACATACTTTCAAATTTTGAGAACTGCCTCGGTTATTTATTCCTGAAATGACAGTCAGCCTCATTTCCCATCAACAGTGAGCTCTCCACCAAAATCGGCTAAGTGTGGTAAATCTCGTGTAATCAGACTA
>RJWJ010019005.1:0-30856 GCA_004363605.1 Indri indri
ATAGGAATAACATTTACTGGGTGTCAGGCAGCTGGGAGGGGGGAGGAGGGGACGGGTATAAGCATACATAACGAGTGCAATGCGAACCATCTGGGGGACGGACATGCTTGAAGCTCTGACTTGGGGGGAGGGGGGGGCAAGGGCAACATATGTAGCCTAAACATCTGTACCCCATAATATGCTGAAATAAAAAAATAAAAAAAAAACACCATCAAATTAAAAAAAAAGAAGAGTGGCTTCATTCTTCTAAGTGAAGTATCACAAGAATGGAAAAACAAACACCACGTGTACTCACCATCAAATTGGTACTGATTGATCAACACTCACATGCACGTATGGGAGGTAACATTCACAGGGTGTTGGGCAGGTGGGAGGGGGAGGAGGGGACAGGTAAAGCCACGCTTGATGGATGCGGTGCGTGCTGTCTGGGGGATGGGCACGATTGCCGGGCAGTGCAAAGGCGATTTATGTAACCAAAGTGTTTGTACCCCCGTAATAGTCTGAAATAAAAAATAAAAATAAAAGGTGGCTTTTCTGAGGTCCCAAAGGTCGTTGGTGGAGGCACTGGCAAAGGAACCCTGGCTCCAGCCCCTTTTCTCTGCCTCCTGCCACCTTCCAGTTGCTGCTTTTTCTTCTCTTTCTGTTCTGCCTCTCTCGCTTTTCTCTTCCCCTCTCTCTCTGCCTTGGTCTCTCTCTGTTTTTCTCTTTCTACTTCGACTTTCCTCTCCCTGTCCCAGCCCTCAGACTGGAGTCAGCTTTGCAAGTTGTTCAAGATTTTTCTCACCCTCGACATCTGCCAACCCCATAGCCACAGCCCCGTCTCACCAGGAGCTCAGCATCTCTGCCTGGAGCTGGCCCTTTCAGGATGCCAGGATGCAGAGATTAACTCTGGCCTCTCCATCTGGCCCCAGATAAGATAAGGGTAGGGATCAGCATTATAAACATGCCCCATCCTTCCCTCAGCCCAGGCTCCAGCTAGCTCAGGCCACACCATCCCAGGATCAGCATGGCCTTCCACCAGTGGGTGGTCACCCTGGCCTTGGCTATCCTCATCGTGGACAGGGGTGAGTGGGCAGACCTGGACTCTCTGTGGTTTGGTGTTGGTAGGTGAGCTTGGGGGTGGGGGCAGAGGCAGAGCCTGTAGCACCCTGTGAGGCCCAGGCTCTCTGCGTACACCTTCATTCTGCCCATGCACCCTCCACTGTGGTGGGAAAGCCTTGGGCTGGGAGAAAAGAAACTTGAGTTCCAATCCCCACTCTGGCCCAGAATTGCCGAAGTCCCCCCTCCTCTTGGAGCCTGAGTTTCTCCAGCTGTAAAGTAGGAGTTGTTCCAGTTCAAAGCTGCACGGAGCAACCAGTGGGCTGGCAGTTGGGGAGGCAGAAGGGAGCAGGTGGGTCCCAGCCCTCAGGGGAGACAGGCAAGTATGCTAGCTGCAAGGTGGTGGGTGCTAACAGAGACCTGGTCCTCTGAGCTCTTGTGCTGCTCTGACAGGCTGTGGTTTGGGACTGAGGGCAACCCTGTGAGCTCACGAGAGCCCTTGCCTGGGAGCTGGGCTGGGCGCTGAACACATATACCCGGGGTGGGGCCTCCTCAGGGCCTGGGGCACCTCTGCAATCTCACAGCTACTGTGCCAGGCACTTTTCTGAGCCCTTAAGACACATCAGTGACCAAAACAGACAAACTGTCCTGATGGAGCATAAATCCAGTGGGGAAGGGGAGAAGGGAAAACACAATAAACAAGATAGGTATGATGTATGTGAAACAGTATATTAGAGGGTGATAAAGGCTGAGAAATGATAGGGATTGGGAGCAGGTTGCAATTTCAAATTAGAGGACATCTCTCTGAGAGGCTGACATTGAGTAATTGAAGGAGGTGAGAGAGTGAGCTGTGTGGATATTTGGAAGAAGAGGGTTTCAGGCAGAAGGCACAGCCAGTGGAAAGGCCTGACGTGGGAACATGTCTGGGGTGTCTGAAGTACTGCAAGGCCAATGTGGCTGGAGGGGACCCAGTACAGAATGACAGGAAAGATGAAAGAGGCAACTGTGAGCCACACTGAGTAAGGCCTTGTGGCCCAGTGTGAGAACCTGGCCTTTCCTCTGAGTGAAATGGGAGGCACCGAAGGGTTCTGAGCAGCAAATTCTGTCTTTAAAGGATTCCTGTGGTTGATATGTCTAGAATAAACTGGGAGGCAGAAATAAAGGAACCCCAAGGAGCTCAGGTCCACAGGGAGACAGGGTGACCCAGCAAGTAAGACAGCCATGTTGGCGTGAAAGAAGCCTAAATCCAAGTCCACTCAGGAAACTTAGGGAGACATCTGGGAAGGCCTCACTGGGATGCAGCATCAGAGCCTGGAAAGGAGGGTATGATTCAATAGGAGGAGAATGGCGGTGAGGTCATTTCAGGCAAGGGGAACCGCATGAGCCAAAGCAGAGTGTTCCAGGAACAGTAAGCAGAGAGGAGTAGCTGGACCTGAGGGACAGAAGCGTTCTAGAAAGTGAGCCCAAGGAGCAAGTTAAGGTCAGCTCACATAGTGCCCTAAACATGAGACTAAGGAGCTCAGGTCCACAGGGAGGCTTAGTGATCACAACAGGGGAAACACGGAAAGGCTTTATATATACACGTATTTTTTTCAATGCTTTTCTTTCTCCTAACAGTTACATATCATGCAATTCACAAATCTTACCACTCAGTGAATCTTATCAATGAGCTTTGACAATGTATTTAATATACACCTGTGAACCCAAAACCCTATAAATACATAGAACATTCCATTGCCCCAGAAATTTCCCTCATGCCAGTCAATCTCCACCCCCATGCCACCCCCCAGGGGCAACCACTGCTGTTTTTTCCACCATAATTGGTTGGCCTGTTCTAGAATTTCCCATAAATGGAATCATACATACAGTATGTAGTCTTTCCTGCCTGGTCTTTTGCTCAGCAAAATGTTTTTGAGATTCAGCCATGTTGTGTGCATCAACTGCCTGTTTGTTTTTGTTGCTAAGTAGTACCCCACGGTATTTACTTATCCATTCTCCTGTTAAAGACCATTTGGGTCACTTTTGGTTTTGGCAATTATGATATGTGTTTAAGCAGTGCAGTGACAAGTCCAGATTTGTATTTTGATGCCCCAATGCCAGGCTTAACCAGCACATCAGAGGTGACAGTCTCAGTTCCCTTCTCCCTCTCTGCCTTGGAAATCTCTTCTGATGGCATCTCCAGAAGGTAAAACCACATTGCCTTGCACACCTCCAGTGACGGGGAACTGTGCTTCTGGAGACAGCCTCCACCTTGTGGCACAGCTCCAAGAGAAAATTCTGCTTCATATGGAACCCAAACATGCCTCCATGCAGCGTCTTCACACAGATGGGCTCTGCTCTGTGGGGCAGAGAACGGTCCATCTCTCCCTCAGCCCCAGGACAGCCCTTCAGAGACCTCAGGAAGCACCCTGCCCTTCTCTAAGTTACATACTCTTCCTTCCACCTGTGCCATTAGGTATGGCTCCGGTTCCCTCATCCTCGCTTTACACTCGCCAGTCACTTCACAGTTTGCTCATGTCCTGCAAGCAGTTCAGCCAGACCTTGAAGGGCACAACTGTATGTGTAGAAAGAGTCAGGCCCTGGAGAATGACAGCCCCATATGAAAATCCTAGCTCTGCTAACAAACAGCATCCCTTTACCTCTTTGAGTGTCTTTCACAGGTCAAACGCCCCAGGAAACAGCCTCTGAGATCCGCATGCAGTTTCCTGGGGAGTGTTCATGGGAGTCGCAGCCATGAGGGTGAGGGAGGCTGACGGTGATGCAGTGCAAGAGGCTTCAGAGGGTCCTACGGGGAGCTTTGGTGCTGGGCTGGCCCTTCAGCATCGTTCTGAATTGAGACAAGGCAGTCAGGGCCTTTGCACCCACATCACCTTGTCAATGGATATGGGCCGTTCCTGGGTAGGGGATGCAACCTTGGGCAAGGCAGTTCCATGCTGAGGGTAATTCCTATGAAAGCTCTCTCTGTGAGCAGTCAATACTCCTGGCAGCTGGGGAAATGAGTGCCTCGGTCCTACAGGTGGGCTCTGGGTAGCAGACCACACGGCATCCACCTCTGCCTCCTTCTTCCCTCTGTTTCACGGTAGTAAGGGAGGCGTGAAGAGTAGTTAAAATCATGTATCCTCAATACCTGGCACATAAAAACTGTTGAATTGTTATTTTTATTATTATTATATGGGACATAATTCCAGTGGGATATAACTACTGAGGAATAGGCTGGACCATCATCTCCCTAATTCTAAACTTTCTGTCTCTGTTCACGTAACCCAAGATCACATCAGCTTTCTGACAGCCCCATTGTCTGGTGGCTCACCACCTCTTCTAGAGGAGTTCCAGATTGGGTAGAGGCTGGGCCAAGGCCCCTGAAGAAGAAGCTGCCCTCAGCCCCCTGGACCTGGGGCCTACAGCCAATATCATCTAATTCTTGCTTTTTGTTTTTTTGTCTTTCAGAAGTGCCAGTGTCAGCAGGAAAGCTGACTTTCTCAAGAATAGTAAGGCAGCTGCTTGCCGTTCTGGCCTTCCCTCTGCAGAGAGGAGTCTTCTCATCCATGTTGAGTAACCAGTGTTAATTATTCTTCTCCATGCTCCCGCTCAGACACCTTCAATGGCTCCAAGGTGGCCAGAGTGGCCCCCTGAGCCTGCATGTTCGCCACATTAGCCCCTCCAGTATGCCCAGCCCCCTCACCAAAGTCCAGATCCTGGCCTCAATGCGCTGCTCCCACCTGGTCTCCAAGGCCCCTTGCATCAGTGGGATCTCCCCACCCAGGCTCAGCAGGACAGGATGTGCTCTCTGCTTTGTGTAGTGCAGTCAGGCCACAGGGTTCAGGCCAAAGAGGTGACTCTGGCACACTGAATGGACCTGTGGAGTGTGCCAGCCTCCCCAACCTCATTCTATCATTCATCCCTTCACTCTGATTGCACAAACATCAATTTGTCCCTGAAACCCAAGTCTACCTGGCCCTAGGTCTGCATCCCAAGGCAGTGGTGCTGGCATCCTTGAGACCCTCCACCTACCCTTTCACATAGGTGAATGAGGAAGCTCAGGGCCACCTTCCCATCTAGCAGCATCTTCCCCATCAGTCCATCAGAACCCAGCTTACTCGGTGCCAAAGAGCCCAATACTTTACATACATTATTTCAACTAACCCTATGTGGGAGAAACACTATTATTATTTATAATTTTTACAGATGAAGAAACTGAGGCTCAGAGAGTGGAAATAGCTCATGAAGGTTACACAGCTAATCAGTGGCAGAATTCAGGTCTCTAGGGCCCAGGCCTTCACTGCTATACCACACTGCCTCCCTCACCCTACCTTGTCTCAGGAGCCAATCCCAGTATTGACCCAGTTCTGAACTTGACCTCAGGCCTTGCCTGAAAACTTCAGCCTGAACCTCAATTAAACCCCAAACCCTGCCCCATTTCTCCAGCCTTCCCACCCTGTGCAGCCTTCCTGCCAAGGGCCTGATATACCATGCAGGCCAGAGCGAGTTCAGGAGACCCGGGGAGAGGGGGGCCTCCTGGGAATGATGGGTGGTTTGGTATCCTGTGCTCTTCAATGAGACCAGTAGCAGAAGTTCTAGTCAGGCCCTCTAAGGAGTATGTGAACCAGTTCCAGGAGCTTGAGGGCCCAAACTCACTCCACACACGTAGACATAAACGCAGGCATACACGTGGATGCCCACACACCCAGACTCAGTAGACGCAGATACATATACGGCATATACCTAGCCACGGGCACACACATGGTCTGTGCATACATATGAGCAAACACACCAAGGGGTCCTGAGTGGGTTGGTTTCATGTTCACCGAACCCACACTGGGGCATTCTTAGATCTGGCTCCTCACTGGGGCTCCTCTGGTTCCAAGCAAAACTCCTGGGTCCTTCCTCACTGCCTCCGAATCCCTGAGTTCCCTCCCTTCTTTTCCACAGCCCATCTGTGAGCACATGACAGAGTCTCTAGATTGTTCCCAGACATCCAACCTGGTCTGTGGCACTGATGGGGTCACGTACGAGAGTGAATGCCAGCTCTGCTTGACCCGGCTGTAAGTCTACCTCCCCAACCTCGGCTTGCTTGGATGGGCATTTGACCTGCTTCTTCCTTCACCCATGCTTGGCCTGATGAGTCCTCTGACATTTACCCCTCACAGAATGAACACAAGTATAATTCATAGAAAAGCTGGAAGCTGGTGGCGGGTAGGGAGGGCTGATAGAAACTCTGGGTTCTTTTTCTTATTCTGGCCCTGACTGACTAGGTGACCTCATTTGTTCCTTCGTTTCTCTAGCCAACAATTATTTATTGAGCACTTACTATGTGCTAAGCTCTGGGGATAGAACAGAGGATATACTAAATTAGACAGCATCAGGGGCCTCCCGGAATACACGGTCTATGGGGAAAGCCAGGCTGATGGTCAGCAAATTGAGCACAGAATACTCATGGCTCAGATGAGCACACAGGGTGTCATGGGAGCAGGGAAGAGGCAAGGGCAGGGACACTGCCTGGAGGAGGTGACATCTTAGCTCAACCCTGAAGGATAAGCAGAAATTAGCTAGGGAAAAGAAATGAGGGAAGATAATTCCAGATATAAGAAGGAATATTTGGAAAGATCTAGAAGGGAAAGAAAGTTTGTATTTGAGGAAATATAAAAGTTGGACATTCTAGAATATAAAATTTAAGAGAGAATGCGGGAGAGGTGAAATGAGTCAGAAAGTAAGCAGGAGCCGGGCGCGGTGGCTCACGCCTGTAATCCTAGCACTGTGGGAGGCCGAGGCAGGCGGATCGTCCTGAGCTCAGGAGTTTGAGAGCAGCCTGAGCAAGAGCGAGACCCTGTCTCTACCAAAAATAGAAAGAAATTAATTGGACATCTAAAAATATATAGAGAAAAACTTAGCCGGGCATGGTGGCACATGCCTGTAGTCCCAGCTACTCGGGAGGCTGAGACAGTAGGATTGCTCGAGCCCAGGAGTTTGAGGTTGCTGTGACCTAGGCTGACGCCACGGCACTCGCCCCAGGCAAGAGAGTGAGACTCTGTCTCAAAAAAAAAAAAAAAAAAAGAAAAAAAAAAAAAAAAGAAAGTAAGCAGGGCTGAACATGACCTTGGTAAGTCAGAGCACGGATTTGCTCTCAGATTCTTCACCCGTAAAACCCTCAGAGTTGGCATGAGAGCTAAATGAGGTCATGGAAGAGAAAAGAGTCCTTGGAAGCTGCAGAGCTCTAGAGAGATGCGAAAGAAAGTTTGTATTTGAAGAAATATAAGGAGCAGCAGGACTTGTCATAGTTTAGGAAAGGATCGTGCTAATTAAAGACTCTCATGGTTAGGAGATACACTGGAAATAGGATTGACAGGTTTAGCATGTGACTAGCCGTGAAGGGTGAGGGGAGGAGGCAACATGCTGTCTCCTAACTTGTGGGCTTGGGTGACTGGTGGTGCCATGTGCTGAGATGTGGGGCTTGGGGGTATATAGACACTTGAGGGGGCAATGATGTTTGTGGACAGTTAAGCTTCTGAGACGTCCTAGCAGAGATACGCAATGGGCAGCTACATGAGAAGACAAAACAGAGATCTGAGCTGGAGACAGATCTGGCAGCCATCAGCATGCAGTGGTGGCTGAAATCTCAGGAAGCCGAAATCTCCCGGGGGGAGAGGGGAGATGGTTTGCAGGGTTCAGCAGGGTGTCTGGGTGGGCTGGGCCAGATCCCTGAAGGATACATTATAGTTCCTAAGGAGGTTGTCTCATCCCTGTCTCCCGTGATCCTAGAAAAACCAAACAGGACATCCAGATTGTGAAGGATGGCAAATGTTGACTCCACAGGAGCACCTCAAGCCATGAAGTTTTGGGCTGGAAAATAGTGGTGGGCATGGAGAAGACATGACTTGAATTAAAAGATCCAGGGTCAAGCACAGTGGCTCATGCGTGCAATCCAAGCACTTTGGGAGGCCAAGGTGGGAGGATTGCTTGAGGCCAGGAGTTCAAGACCAGCCTGGGCAACATGATGAGAATCCATCTCTACAAAAAATAAATAAATAAAATAAAATAATAAAATAGAAATAAAATATCCAGCCCAACCCAGTAAAGGGGGCCAACATTTCTGGGGACTGTGGGGAGGTAGTTTGAGGTGGGGGCGTGGATGACAGATCTTGTACTATCCTACTATTCTCTCCTGAATCTGATGTATAGCTCTTCTCCAACCCTCTAGTGCTCCTCAACCCTGTCACATGTCCCCTCAGAGGTCCCAGTTACCTTCTACCTGTTTGAGAGTCCAGCCCCTGACCCCAGTGCTCGTCTGCCCCAGCCCACATTGTCATTCAAGCCAAGAACCTAGGTGAGATATGTATTCTCTGCCACTGCCAGGGTGCATAGCCCAGCCTCCGAAACCCCCCGTAAGGGTCATCCCACATCCTTCATGGTTTTCTCCTGGGCTGTACCAGCACTCAGAGGTGTATATGCACATACATACACACACGTGGGACACAGTGAGAGGTGACATTCAGGCGATGAACAGTACAGCTAAACTGCTGGTCATAAAAACTGAACTAGGTTTTCAACAATTGAAAACAGGTGCTGCCCCAAGCCCTTTGAGAGGCCCCCCTGCACCCTGGCTACCCAGATTGTCCCCTGGAAACCCCTGGGTCGCCCAGTGTCCAGTGTCTAGGTTTAATTCCTGGCACAGCAGGATGACTTCCAGACCCTGCTCTGCTCTTCTGGTCAGCACCCACTCTGACTGGTTGTTAAATATTCTGATGTTAGATGCAGCTCCAGGCACACACCACACATGTACTCACATAACGGCCCACAGGGACACACAGCATTCAGAAATCCCACCAGAGAACTCAGCATGTGGTATATGCCGAATACCCTCTCTTTTGGCCAAAGCCTATGGGAGGAGCCTCTTGATAGTGGTGGCAGGAGAAAGGCATAAGGAGAGAGGCTAGCCAGGTAGGGGCAGTTTCACAGACAGATTCCTGCTCTAGGGTTGGCAGAAAGGGCAGGAAATGCTCTGTGGAAAAACATACGTCTGAAAGAACAGTGAGGGCGAGGAAGGCAGGAACCTATATTCCCTGGACCACTGAAATGGGAACACCAGGCAGGAACTGTTGCTGAGGGACAGGGAGGTCATCTGTAGGGCCTGCTACTGTTATTGATCAGCTTGTTTCCCACCCGCATATGAATGATGTAGGATTAAGTTTGGCTGTAAGAGACAGAAAACCCAAAATGACGGGAGCATAAACAGACAAAAATTAACTCTTCTCACACCCAGACAGTATGACAGCACCATGCTCCTTCTATATATTGTTACTCTGCCATCCTCATCACAGTTTCCACCTCAAGGTCAGAGACAGCTGCTCCAAATCCAGCCATCGTGTCTACATTCCAGGCCACAGAGAGGAAGAAAGAAGGGCATACCATCTGCCTCTGAAGATATTTCCCATAAAATGTACATACTTTGTTCATATCCCATTGGTGAAAATGTCTCTTGGCCATGCTGGAACAAGGAGACTGAGAAATAGTCTTGATCTGGTTGGCCGTGTATTAAGCTAAGAATTATGGGTTCAGTTTTTGTAGGAGGAGGAGAAAGGGGATACTGGTGACATCTAAAATCTCTCCCCTAAGTGGAAAGCTCCTCTTACAACCAAGTGTTCCAGCCCAGCCAAGCATCTCTTCAGTGACCTTTCCTTCCACTATAATCTGAGGAATCATGAAGATTAAGCCCAAACAACGTGCCAGGCCCCACTCTGGAAAAAATACCTAATTCCCCACTTACAGATTTGGAATCTGGCCCCGTCTTTGGGAACCATGCCAAACCTAAGTGTTGGCCCCTAAAGGCCATATCTATGGCATGTGACCCTTCTGCCCTGGCTGTTGCTAATTGGCCAAAAGATTCTTCCCCAGGATTTTTCAAATTGGAAATAAGAAAACAGAGGCAGTTCCCCTCTGGTAGCGAAGCTGCAGGATAAGTGACATGGGAGCTCCTGGCAGCCAAGCTTCCCACTTTGTGGAAGAAGCAGGACTAAGGATGATATGGACATGCAAAGAGAAGAGGTAGGGAGAGAGATTCTGGACAGTGTTTGAGTTTCTTTTTTATATTTTAAAATATTTCTATTGCCTATTCTTATTTGTTTTATTTAATGTTTTTTGTTAGCTCTGGACATTAAGTGATGCCAAGTGTTTTGAGTTTCTTAAGCCCAGCTGCCCTTGACCTTCTCAGAGTTACATGGGATAATGTGATACCCTGCCCATAAATTTTCTATTTTGCCCAATCTCTTTGGAATTGGGTTTCTGGTACTTTCAACTACAAGAGTCCTGACTATTATATGAAGAAAAGCATCTCACAAGAGGTTACCTTTAAGTTGTGCCTTGAAGGATAAGAAAAAAGCACTGACTAAATAGATAATGTGTGGAAGAATTCTTCCAGCTCTGAGGCTGAAGGATCAATTTGTGGGATCACATATCCCCATCTGTTTTCCTCACGGTAGGACTTATCGTGTCCCAGGAAAGTGGGTAGGTGACAAGGGTGTTCTTTCCCCACTCACAGGCAGAGATACCTCTTGGACGAGCAGATCTATGTGAGTGGGCCCTGTGTGCCCAGGCCCCAGTCACCACCCTGCACATCTGCCCAGCAGTCCATGCCCTAAGGCCTCTTTTCTCAACCCTTAAAAAAGACAGTGGCTATTAACACTGTAAACTGCAGTGCTGACAGCACTTTAGCAGTCAAGTGCACCTACGGAAACTTCACTATTGACGCATGCATTCAATAGTCATTCGTTGTCCAAATATTTATTGAGGTCCCACTATATACAAGACAATGTGCTTGAAACAGTGCTATTAACAAGACAAAGAAGTTCCTTCACCCAAGGAACTTACAGTCTAGTATTAAAGGCAAATACTAATCAAATAATCCCACGAATAAGCCATCATGGACTGTGATAAATGCTGTGAAAGAAGTTATGGGAAGCCATGAGAGGATACCACATGGGGGCCAATATGGTTTCGGACAGTAGGTAAGGTTTCTCCACGGAAGAGACATTTGAGTTAAATTCTGAAGGATGACTAGGAGCTACCTACAAAAGTGGTGGGGGTGGAGGAAGGATGGTGATGAGCTGTCCAGCAGAGGTAGCAGCATGTGCAAAGACCCCCGGGTACGAGAGAGCACCGTGCTTGAGAGGGCACTATGCATCTGAGGACCTGAAAGAAGACCAGAGTGGCTGACAGCAGAGAGCAAATAGGAGAAAGGCTTGAAATGAGATACCAAAAGGCATGGGGTAAGGACTTTGGCCTTTATTCTAAGAGAATGGGGAGCCATTGGAGGTTTCTAAAAAAGAGAGTACCATGATTAAGATTTGCATTTTATGATCACTCAGACTGCTCTGTGGAGAATGAACTGGAGAGGGCCAGAGAGGAAGTGGAGACACTAACATAGAAGGAGAGAGGAAGAGAGAGAATAGGAGCACAAGCATGTGCAACCCCATGTTGGTTGCAATGTAGTACAGTAGAGATTAAAAGCACTGGCTCTGAAATCAAACTGCCCAGCTTTGTGTCCTGGCTTTGCCATTTATTTTATGACCTTGAGCAAATTACCTAAGTTCTCGCAGTTTCCTTATCTCTAAATGGGGATAATACCTATCTACCTCTTAGGTTATGTGAGAATTAAATGACTAGTATATATATATAAAGAACTTAGAACAGTGTCCAGCACACAGTAACTTCTCATTAAGTGTTGTGGCCCAAGGCCACCCAGCTACTATACAAAAACAGATCAATAGTGAACCACATTGATTAAAGTTGAGGGTGGGTGGGCTAGACCCTGAACCTCATCCATGTGTCCATCTCTACCATCGCCTTGCCTAAGATCTTGCCCACCCAGTCCTAAATTCCTGGCACTTCAATAACTCCTGCTCTGCCAAATGAGTGGCCTGTTAGGAATCTGTCACCTGAGCACTGTGTTGAAGAATGAGGTGACAGCAGCTGACCAGTTTAAGAAGAGTTCTAGCATGCAGGGCCACTCTCAACTCTATTAAACATACATTACTACTAGAGCCACAGAAGGTTTTTCCTCATCAATCAAAAAAACAAAAACAAAACCCTCTTTTGCTCCATGATGGGCATATAATAACGAGGGGAATAGTCCACAAAATGGACAGGAAAAGCCTTGAAGGAAATATAGATCTCAGAGGAGTATGACTAACAGAAAAGCCTTTGAAGGAGGCATAAACGTCCTGAGACGTTTATGGTTGGCTTCACCACCTACCTGCTTCACTCACTCTGGCTCCCCCTCTTTGCCTTCCTAAGCCATGGTTCTGGCCTGGTTTCAAGCAGACTCAACACCGGGTTCTAACCTTCCAAAGATTTGCTTGGGGACAAGGAAGTCCATGCATCAACCACAAGCCCCATCCCAGGAATGGCCCCCTGATATCTCAGGCCTGTGGCTAGGCAGGGTCACTGGGAGGTGAGGATAAGATCTATAAACAACCCAGCCAGATGTTCTGGAATTAGGTCACTATAAGGGATATCTAGACTACTTGTGTGCCAAACACCTGTTCCAAGCCATTCTCACCATTCCTGACTAGATGAAAACTCCTGTTGATTCTGGTTTTACATCCACGGGACTATGGGATCACAAGGACAAAAAAGCCCTCATGTGTCTGAAGACCAGGGTGGACTATAAACCCAGAATTAGCCCAGGATAAGCCAAGAGCTCTCACCAGCCCAAAGAAAGCACCCAAAAGTCAAAAAAGCTGGGAAAACTTGGGCAGGGGAGGCCCTCTCCAGAAAAGATGGGCTGCTGGACAGCACAGTGACACACAGAATGAGAAAACAGACAGGTGCTCTACTTAAGATCACAAAGACAATACTTTTTCATTGAGAACTGGTGTAGGAGTCCCCTGGCAGCCCTGGAGAAATCAGGAAACCTTTCTTCCAGAGAGGGCAGAGCTGGTAGTGCTATTCTTCGGGGCAGCATAGCCTTTCTCTGCTGCACCTCACTTGGCCAAAGCCAAGTTTGCAGACTGTAGCCGCTCGGTCTCCTGGCAGATGTTCTGCTCCACTGTGTCACACTCAGCTAGGAATGCCTAAAAGATAGACATGGGGCAGTGAGGGCCCATCCAGGGCTAGCCGACTACTGCTGCCGCAAGGCTCTTTGCTTAGCCATTCTGGGAAACCCATGGGTGAGACTCAAAACGGGCTATGCACAGACAAAGACGGGCACCCAGCCTGGGCTCCAAAGTAAGGGGAGGAAAGAAAGAGGGCAGCATAGGACCAGGGTTTCTGACCATGCTTTAGGCCAAAAACCTCCCAAAAAGTGGTAAAGACAGGAAGGGAGCCTTGCCTCAAAGTCACTGCACTGCAACTGCACAATTATAGGGAACACTGTACACATGAACGCTGCCTTCTGGAATTGTGTAATGTATCAGCCCTATCTGCTCTCCACTGAGTTTCCTCCCTAAATAGTTTAAATCCAAATATAACTACAGGGACATGAAGCGGGCTCTTCTCTGACGTTCTGGGTTCATGCTGATAAATAAACAAGAACCAAAAAAAGCCTGTACCACACACCACACTTCTACCCTACTTTGAACAGATAAACACACGCACCAACATATTAACATATTACACTTTGTCATGCGCTATCACACAACTCACCTGAACCTTTTTCACCAAACCTTTCCTTTTCAGTCTGCTGTCTTTGAAATTTTCTGGCAGGATCTATGAAAGAATAAGTTGACACATAACAATCCTCAGTGAAAATGACAGGAGGACACATCAGAAACACCCACAGTACACCAAGCAGGTCACAGGTCACTGGTGTGAATAAGACGTGCATTTTAGGAGTCCTTTCCTTAGGTCTGTATCCAACATGGCCCTTTCCATAGCTCGCGACCCTATAAAAGTGCCCACTGTTCTCAGTGTCTGGGCCATAGAAACTGATCTGTAACACAGACTGTTCTTTCACTGTTTCCTATGTATGCATACTGTGCCCTGGCCAGATCTTGAGCTCACTGTGCCAGGAAAAGTGCCTTCTGCTTCTTCTTCACAACACCTCCCCCCAACCCCGGCAATAGAATCACAAGCACAGAGCAGTTCACCCTCACGAATGAAGCATCAGGCTAGAGATATTATTATTATTGTCATCTGTAAAAGAGAACCTGGGGCCAGTGATTTTCTACAGTGTCATAAGATCTGGGTCTGGCTGAATTCTGTATAGGTAATGAGCTCAGTAGGATTATCAGTCACATGAATATCAAGGAAAGTGAAGTCCTATGTTTCTTTGATCATGAGATCATGGACTACTCGGCTTCCAGCTTTATGATGACTACAGATGCTATTAGCATACATAAATACAGATGACTAAAGTCCTATGCTGGTGAGCTGTGAGTGCCTAGAAATCAGGAACTGTCTTATCATTCTGTGTATTCACCTAGGACTTAGCACGGTGTCTGGCACACAGTAGGTGCCTGGTATCCTCAGGTGATGGGTTTGCCCAGGGAATAGGAGTACATTACTGAAAGAGTAAAATTAACTGAAATACAGTCAAAGAAAACAGGTTCTTCTCAGCTGAATATTTACTTACTAGTGTGTCAATCTCCTCCAAGATCTTCATAAACTGCTCTATTGTGGCTTTTACTCTCCTATCAAGTTTGCAGAGAGCTTCAGCTTGCAAATCCTTGGCCAGAAAACCCTGTGAGGAAATAATGCATTACTGCAAGGGTTCCATGAGACATGGAAAACTCCATGCCACAGCACTGGTGAAGTAACCAGACCCTGAGTCCACCATAGCCCTGACAGGCGGGCCACATCTTAGACTTACAACTTCATCTCTTGGAAAAAACAGAAAGGCTGGCCTAAGGTTAGTCCAATAATTTGACCAGGCTACAGGCCACTCTATCTCACATGGCCAACTGGGGCTGCAAACGCGCCCTGAGGCTTACCTCTAGTGATGCTCCCTATCACAAGTGTATACCTGCACACAAGAGGCAGACATTAAGAGCACAGGCTTTACAGTCTTAAAGGCCTGAGCTTGAATCCTGACTGCCACTTACTAGCATCTTGAACAAGTTACTTAGGCTATCCATGCCTCAGTATCCTCATTTCTAAAATGAAGGTTATGATACCCACACCCCAGAAGGTTACTGTGAAGATAAGGAGGAATATATGCAGATACTTAATATAACTTGTGGCATAGACATGTGCTAACAAATGGCAGCAGCACTTATATTATTTTTATTAAATTGTCTTATGGTTTACTCACATTGCTTAGCCTGATGACCAATTAGCTGGTGACGAGACTTGGACAACAGGGATCTCTGAGGATGTTTATCAAACATGGACCCTCTATGAATCAACAAAATACTCTTTACCTTGCCAAACACACTACAATTATCAAAGCTAAGAGCTACAGATATAGATTCAACAACATGTAGCGAGAGCTTTAAACATCACCCAGAAAGAATTTATTCTACCAGAATAAACTGAAAGAATTTTTTCTACCAGAAAAAATCAAATGTGGTCAAAAAAGATTTATGTCCGAGGATGTTCAAAGAAGCATTACACATAATGGTAAAAATATTAAGTGATGAACAACAGAGAATTGATTAGGTAAACTGTGATATAGTCATATATGATGAAATATGATGAAAGCTTTGAAAAGTATGATCATTTTTAATAATACAGGAAAATGTTCCAATTTTTTTATCCAATAAAAGAAAAATTTACAAAGTGTGCTAACATGTCATTTTTTTTTAAGATGAAAACTACATTTCAGGCTACAATAGTGTTTATCTCTGAGTCAGGGCCTTATAGGTAATTTTTATTTTCCACATTAGTGCCTACACATGTATTTAGAATGGTTCTACAATCAGCACATATTAATTTTATAATTAAAGCACAAATACACACCCATTAATATTATTAAGTGAGGCAGGGAAAAGAAATAGGTGGTCTTGGGCTGTTCCTAATCCTTGCTGGGTTTCTATATTCCATCTCTAATCGAAGGAATTTAATAGGATAACCACCCACACATACACACACACCCCCCACCCCACCAAGATCATGTTAAACCTGGACCTTCTATGAATCAACAAAATATTTTTTGTCTTGCAAACACACTACAATAGCTTGGACTGGGGGAAGCTACCTGTTCTATTTCAGACAATGCATGATCCTAGCATGGAAGGTGCTCTCCTGTGAGCACAAATGGATGCTGGCTGGGATCTGACAATAACAACGCCAAAAATAATTAAAAAACACTCAGTATGTGTCAGGCTCAACCTACGTTATTTAATCCTCACAACAACCCTAAGAAGGAAATATCACCATTATTCTCTTTTTACAGATGAGAAACTTGAGAAACAAACTTGCCCACAATAAGAGAAAGGGTAGAGGCAGGATCTGAATCCAGGGAGTCTGACTGCAAAGCATGCCCTTGTAACCACACATTATATCCATGGAGTTCTCATAGAAGGCAGAAAGTCAAAGTCCGTGAAGAGAGATACCTGCTGGATTCCAGCAAACTCTTTATTCAACTCTTCTAGTTGGTCAGCTATCTTCTCCACAGACTTCTCCAAATCTTTCAATTTTTTTAGTTCAGCCTCTTCCTCTGGACTGTTCTAAAATGGTTAAGAATAAAATAAAGTCAATAATCACCAAGAACAGCAGCCTTGTCAGGAAAAAAGCTGACCAAAATTGGGCTAAATCACTCACCTAGAAGGATTGGTCTTAAATTAACTCTGCTGCTTCTTGGAAAGCAAGTCAAAGGGTTTTCTATCTACAAAGACTCCAGACTATAGAGAAGGTATTAGGTAAACATTCTGGTGAGGGCCCTGACAGCTTGGGTTGAGAGAATGGAGCCAATTCAAGCACCAGATTCAGCCTCAGCCCTAGACTGATCAACAGCCAGACCGAAGCCTGCAGGGTAAACAAATTACAGTGAACACCTGTGAGGAACCCAGAATGGCAAGACAGGCAGAATTCTATTCCTTTAAATGGAATTCCTATTAATAAATGTCGGCCTCCAACTGAGCTCTCCTATTTAACATGATGATAATGATGACAATGATGAATACTTTTACTGAACACTCCCAACATGCCAGACACTATCCTAAGCACATTACCTGTATTATATTTTTAAGACTTTTCACAACCCTATGAAGGAGGTACTGCTTTACAGATGACGAAACTGAGACTTAATGTAGTAAAGTAACCTAAGGTCACACAGCCCAAAAGAGGTGGAGCAGATTTAAGTTCAGACTTAGCTCCACACACTCCCGGTCAGCTCCTACTAGAGATCTCATAGCTTCTTCAAACTCATAGATCTCATAGCTTCTAACTCAACCCTTGAGTCCTGCCTACTGCACATCACAATTCTCTCTGACCCTTAAGCAGGAAATTTAGAGTGTTTTCCCTTCTCTCACCTAAATAATTGGAAGCCAGGTCCAGTACCTTCCTGCTTTGTTATACCATCCCAAATTGTTCATTCCTCTTTGTGGCCAAATCCTTAATTCCAGTCCCCTGGCAGTTCCAAGTTCCAAATTAGATTTCTTTGCCTCCACTTTGCTAATCTCTGCTCTCTCTACTCAGCTACTTCACTAGAAGTATGGGAACTTCACATGCTCGACAATTCCACTGTGTCACTATTCAAGGCTGGCCACAGCCCTCTCTCATCACCCAAGGGGCTGCTGCCCTCACCTGTCACCCACTGACTCGTTTTCTCCCCGACTCGGTTCTTTAGTCTGAACCTATCCTTCCAGTCAAAGAGCATTTTCCCCTTGTGGAAGATTTTAGTTAAAAGGGTGGTTAAAGGAAGAGAGACTCCTGAAACCAAACAGAGTATTTATTTTTAATATCTACAGGTTTATTTTAACAAAAAGCTATCTTGCAAATTCCACCCCAAGTGGATAAGGCCTGTCCCAGGCACAATTTTAACTAGACTGAGATTCCACCACCAAGTCAAAAGCCATGTTGTTGAAGCAGCACAACCACTCCTAATTCCTGGAGGGAAAAGTCCTAACCAATAGGAGCAAGATGTAAGAACAATAAAACTGGGTAATCCCACCAAACAAATAAAGACTATACTTGTTTAGAGAGGTGTTTCACCAAAGCAGAATCTGGGACCCCAATTTGGCCTTCTAAACAGAAACATGTACAAAAGACTTTAGTCATTTGATTCTGAGGATTTCTGGTGGAAAAAGCAATTTACCTTTTTCCCAATTAACATGACCCGGCAACCATTTTGTATTCCAAGTGCTGACAATGGTGTCTCCATTTCCTTCAGAGATTTTCCTGAAAAGAGAAGAAAAGCATGCCAAGTTGTAAAAAGTATATAACACTGAAGATAGATTTCAGCAAGGGTACAGGTAATAGACAAGTGTATTCACTAATAAGTAAAAGACAAATTGGTATAACCTTTTTAAAGGGTGTCTAAACCCAGTAATTTCACTTCTAGATATTTATCCTAAACAAATAACTGCACAGTAACTATTATATAATAATATTCAGTGCAACCTTATTCATAATTGTGAGAAACTGGAAAAAGCCAAGTATTTAGGAATAGGGGACTGATTATATATTCATACAATAGAAGACTTTGTAGGCATTAAAGCTAACTTTTCCAGGAAACTTCACTGCCACAGTGAATGCTCATCGCCCCGTGTTATTACAAGGGGTTTCACCCAGGGGCACATTTTATTCTTTGTGCTTTGCTTTATTTTGAAACATGAATTTCTACTGTCTATATAATTAAGAAATAAAATGTTTTACAAAAGAAAAGACAAGAAGTTACACCATGAAATATAAATAAAAATGCTTCCTATTACTAAATTCTTTATCTGACACCCAATGGGATAAATACGCCCCCATCAGGTATCAGAATAATGAGTTCCCATGGGAGTGTGAAGACAGAAGACAGGGGTGAGTCCTGACAGAAATCAGCATCATCTGCTGGGCCTGCCATATCCAGGGCCCAGGTAAGTTTGTTCAAAACCTTTGGGGCCAGGCATGGTAGCTCATGCCTATAATCCCAGCACTTTGGGAGGCTGAGGTGGGAGGACTGCTTGAGGCCAGGAATTCAAAACCAGCATGGGCCACATAATGAAACCCCATCTCTATTTAAAAAAAAAAAATAGAAAACAAAAATTAAATAAATATCTCTTTTAAAAAAAAAAATAAACCTTTGAGTCAACACAGTGCCAAGCACTGGAAACACAGCAGTATCTCTGCTCTCAAAGAGTTTGTTACTTTAATAGATTAAATCAGATGTTAAGCAACTAAGAAATTATTTAATAGATAAAATGGTTTCAATACAAGGTATGCAGAGGTAGTGAGGGTACCATGTGAACATATAATGGGGAGAAGATCTAATCTAGCCAAGGAAGACTGTCCATATACTTCATCAAAAATGGTGAGATTTCTCCCATCATCCTGTGACTTCAAATCCGATACTTGTCTAGATGTTTGAAAGTGTCCAGCACACAGCAGGTCCTCAATCAATACGTGTTGAAGAAATGAATGAATAATCAAATAAGTAAAAATTGTCCCAGTTTGAAATTTGAAAGAGTTACCATTTGTAAAGGTTAAGTAGTTTCAAATCTTTCCTTTAGCCATAAGGGCTCAAAGCAGGAAGAGAAATGCCTACCTTTAAATATGAGTTTCTGAAAAGGCAGTGGAACCCCTGTGGCCTCTTCAACAACCTGGGCCAGGTCTTGGACAACTGGTTCACTGCTACCCTGCTGGGGGGTAACATGAAGGTCGTGCTTCTCATTGCCTGGGGAGAAAGAAAAACATTTGATGAAAATGACTCTTTCACATAAAACAATATAGGCTGATTCCTCATTAAACTTATTTACCAGTACCAGCCTTTAAGGCCCAATTTATATGCCACCTACTCCAAAGAGCCTACCCCCATCTGCCCTGGTTTCCTCTGGTGACCTGTTCAAGGATTTGTTTCCTCTATTATAATAATTAACAATATGAATGATATCAGCTAACATTTTAAGCACTTGTCATGCACAAGGGGCTGTACTAGTTTCATTTCATGCATTATCTTATTCAATCCTGAGAACAACCCCATGAAGTAGGTACCTATTATTCCCTATTTCACAGATGAGCAAACTGTTAAGTCAAGTCCTGCCTATTAAGACCCAACTAGTAGAGTCAGAACTTGACCTCAGATCTAGCTGATTTAAAAGTCCATGCTTTTCATCACAAGTCATCTGCCTCCTGTAGCCTGACTGCTCTGTACCCTGTATTGTACTGGTCTTGTCTCCCTTGCTATAAGGCAAGGGACTGTTTTCCTCCAAGTCTCTCCCTCTGGGTACACGTAGAGTACATCCATAGTCGGTGCTCAGTAGATAGACAAATGAATACTGTCAGCAGAGAATTTTTTTTGAAGCAGAGCTGCCAATTCTTTTCCAGGGATGTGGACAGTAAGGAGGTAGCCTGTGCCCAGTGCACTACACCAAGCTTTGAGTTCCCCCAACAGCCCCATGAGGTCAGTGGGGGCAGGGGTTACCAACTCCACAGATAAGATACCAGATGCCCAGAAAGGAGATATTCATCCTAAGGTCGCTCAAAACTGCAGGATCTAGAATCCTGATCTCCGGATTCCGAGGTCCTTCTGGTCTCCCCTACTTGGTTCTGAGAAAACCTCATAGATTCAGCTCTCCCGTGTACTGACGCTGTTTGTTTGTGTCAACTCCAACAACAGGTAGACCCAAAGGGTGCGCAGAGTGTAATTCTTGGACCCACAGGCCACCCAAACAGCGGACATGAAGCGTTCGACACCGAGAAAGCACTCAATAAATAAGGAACACCCTTCCAAGTACGAAGTTCAGACTCACCACAACATGGTCAAATACAAGCCTGACAGAAAGACCCACAATAGCTGTGCGGCCACACAAACACAAACGACTCGGCTCACGACGTGAAGCACAGACACGCTCGAACATCCAGGATCAAACGAATGTCCAGAGACAAAATACACCGGCCACATGGAAAGGTGTGCTGACACAAGCCCGCAACGAAGCTGGCCCCACGGACACAGCCAAGAACCCACACCTCCGGAAGCCAGGACAAACACAAGGACACACGCTTCCGGAGGACACGTGGGCAAACCCACAGACCCTGTCGGATCTTCGGACCCGGCAGAGAGCCCACCCGGCCGCCTGGCGCTCACTGTGGGTGACTGTCAGGGTGAGCCCGGCTGCCGCCATTTCCTCCCCGGTCTCCTCCTCGCTCCGAGTCATCTCCTCGCTCCGGGCCACCTTCTCGCTCTGGGCCACCTCCTCGCTCCGGACCACCTCCTCGCTCCGGGCCGAGCGGGGCCGGACTTTCTTCTTCACCCGCGGCCTGCGAGCGCCGGTGGTGGCGCCCCTGGTGGGTCGGTCATGCCCGCTGGCTGCACTACGGACGGATGGACGCTGAGAGGCAGGCGGGCCGCGGTCGGCCGCGGGCTCCGACTGGCGCGGCTCCCGGCCTAGCCGAGGGGCGCGCCGGCGGGGGCCCTGCCGCTCCCGTTCGCCTCGCGGTCTCCGCGCGCCGCCACGCTCCGCCAGGCCCGCGCTTGTCGACCACTCAGCGATGGTAGCTGAGCGCGGTGTCTTGCAACCCCGCCCGGCGTCTTCCTGGCCCCGCCCCGACCTCCCGCCTACGCCTCTCGGAGGCGTCGCCACGCTTGCCCCGCCCCATTCCGCTAAGGCCGCCTCCAGGCCCCACCCACTCAACCGAGGCCCCGCCTCGCTCACCTAGAGCCCCGCCCACTCCGTCCACCGGGGCCCCGCCCCCTGACGTTTCCCTCCGGGTCTCCCCAGTCCTTTAGCCCTCTTTCCCCGGAAGGCCGTGCTGAAAAGGATCGGGAAACACCAGCAGGCACATTGCGCCTGCGCAAGGGAGGGCCGGAAGTTGAGGTAGAAGTGACTCTACTTCCGTTTCTGGTTTTGCTCCAGTGTTTGGGTTTCTTCGCGGCCGCCCAAGATGAACCGATTCTTCGGGAAAGCGAAACCCAAGGCTCCGCCGCCCAGCCTGACTGACTGCATTGGCACGGTGGGCACTTGACCATGCATAACTTGACCATGGGTGCCTCTGACACCCCCGACCCCGCCCACCCCCGGCCCCTTTCTTCCACCCCTCCACAGCATTCCTGGTCCCGGGCCCATCACACTTCGTCCCTCCATCCCACCTTCGTCCCTTCATCCCTGTTACCCAAGCCATTACTGACGCCACAAACAAGGGACCCCATAACCTCATCACTACCTCGCCCTACCTGCACCCAATCTGTTCTGATGCCCATTGCCCGTCCACTCTCTCTCACTTTGATCCCCTCACTCCAACTAGCCCTAGGCCCATACACCCTTCCCACCTCGTTCAGCCTGACCCCTTACCCCTCTTCCTTCCTCCTTCTTCCCCCACATCAGGACTCTCAGCTTGGTATCCTGGATCAACATATCTGTACTTCAATCTTGGATCTCAGTAACACAAAATTCAGAACCCTGGTCTCTCAGATTAAGCCACCGCCCCAATCTAGGGAATGGCATTAGTTCTACAGTCTGAGCCAGTGTCCACTGGGCACTGGCCCATTTAGCATGCCTGCTGGTTGAGCTCTCAGCCTGGTTAGTCTCTGATTCCAGAGAAATTCCAACTCAGCCCAGTGATTCTCAAACTATTTTTCTGTTCCAACATACTTGAGGGGCCTGGTATATCAGAATCTGGGGGTTGAAGTATAGTTTATAAAAGCCCCCCAGTATTTCTGACGGAGGATCTCAACTGTTTTCCACCCTTCACCATACGTGTTTCTTTATTTTTTTCTTTTCTTCCTCCACATTCCTTCCTGTCTTCCTGCTCCTTCTGGTATAAGTGTATTGCAGTAACTACCACTGCATTTAATATCTTCCCTTAAGGTGGACAGCCGGGCAGAATCCATTGACAAGAAGATTTCTCGATTGGATGCTGAGCTAGTAAAGTATAAGGATCAGATCAAGAAGATGAGAGAGGGTCCTGCAAAGGTAAGGGAGGCAGCAGCTGCTGCAGAAGGTGCTGTGGCACCTAATTTTTTTAAAAAATATTGAACACTGATTTGGAGCAAGTGACAGTCTTATTTGAGCACCTGTAGAAATAGAGCCTGGTGTAGGGGCTGGTGAAAGATACAGAAGAGATGCTCACAGTTTGGAAAGGAGAAAATATAGTGAGGGTGTATCCTTCAGCGGGAGGAGGGAGTTGAGTTTGCTCCCAGATAAATGACGGAGGCAGGGTTTTGGTCTGGTGGAGAGAAGATGCTGACCACTTGTCCGGAAGCACGTACATGGGAATTAGCATATTTGACTGAGAAGGTGGCGATCTGGAGAGGTGGGCTCGCTGCGCTCAGGATCAGTGAGTTGCCAGGCTGGTCAGATTAGGTCAGTATCACAGACTGGTTAAGGAGTGGCCTGCTGGGAGAAATTACTGAACTAGGCATCTGGGACCAGTGTTTGAATACTAACACTATCACTGCCTATTAGTTGTGACCTTGATAAAGTCACCTAACTTATTTTCTGCTTCTGTTAGGTAGGAACATAGAGTACTGTGTTTAAGCACATGGACTGTGGATATAGAACTATCTTGTTTCTTCCAGGTCCACAACTTACTAATCATGTGAGACAGGGCATCATTTGACCTCAATTTTCCTGTCCGTAAAATGGGGATAATACCTACTTTACAGTATGAGAATTAAACAAGATCAGGTACATAGTAGCACTCAGTAAATGTTAGTTATTATCATCTATAAAGTAGTATCTGCTTTTCCTTCCTCATTGGAGGAGGCAAATAAAATCATATATGGAACATTATAGAAAGGGAAGGCTTTTCCCAGCCATCTTAGTTGATGGTGTGGAATGAAGCCCAAACATGGTGGTGGTTATGAGAAAGTGACAAAAAAAGAACTCAGTTCGAAAGTGAGTTCTGAAAATCAGATAACAGGATAACTGTGCATGAAGAGACAAGAAAGAAGAATGATATGGTTGATGTAAAGGTTTTCAACCTAGAGAAGTGAAAGATTGGTGGGGCCATTGTTAGTTATTTCCAAGGTAAGATAAGGTTGAGGAGTTTGGACATGTTAAATTTGGGTTGATAGAGTATCCAAGTGGGGAACTGCCCTAAGGCAACTGGATATACAAAATCGGCACCATTGGGACTGGGGGTGAAGATAATACGCATTGGAGAAGGGGAAAGTAGTTGAGGACACTGAGATGTGGATGCAGACAGATAGGAGCTAAGGCTTAAAGACTGAACCATAGAGATATCTGTGCTTGGGACGGAACGAACAGAATCCAGGAACCACTGTGTTTACTATTTGAAGAAGAGAGTAAGTAGTAGGTGTGTGCGTTTGAGGATATGAGAGATTTCTTTTACCGTATGCATGTTTTCCACTTTCTTTTTATTAAATCTGTTTTTCTCCCCAGAATATGGTCAAGCAGAAAGCCCTGCGGGTTTTAAAGCAAAAGCGGATGTAAGTTTTACACATAAGCTCTTTCCCTCTAGCAGGTTTAATCAAAAGGGTCTTTCATTCCTTCAGGTTTTTATACCACTTTCTAAACATTCTTGATTTAATTACAAATTTTCATTGACATATAATTAAATATAGTTAGCTAGGTCCCCCCCCACATGTTCAGCAACATCTGTTGTAATCTAAATAGAACTTTTTGCCACGATGATGTTTTGTATCTATGTGTCCAGTACAATAGGCAGTAGCCACACATGGCTAATTGAGCACTTGAAATGTGTTTAGTGTAACTAACGAACTGAAGTTTAAATTTCATTTAATTTTAAAAATCTAAGTAGCTATATGAGGCTAATGACTGCTCTTTTGGACTGGCCAGGTCTGTATGGTTTGGTTCAACCATTATTTATTTAGTTAGGGTGTGCTTTTTTGTTTGCTTGTAAAATTAGGAATCCTGAATATTTGTTCACTCTCACCAGAATAAATTTAAGAGTCCTTAATTTTTTTTAGGTGACTATGTCCCAATTTTGAGCAGAAGCCAAATAGTATCTTTGGTGCTTACCCATGTAGATTGTTCTGCTGATGAGATACTCTGCAGGGTTATAGATGTCAGGCATAATCAGCCTGAACAAGAACAATTATTGATATCTCTCTTCCTTTTTTTTTTCCTAAGAGATAGTCTTACTCTGTCACACAGGGTGGAGTGCAGTGATACAGTCATAGCTCACTATAACACTCCCAGGTTCAATCCTCCTATTTCAGCTTCCTGAGTACCTAGGCCTATAGGTATGTGCCACCACGCCCAGCTAATTTTTTTTTTTTTTTTTTGAGACACAGTCTTGCTCTGTTGCCCTGGCTGGAGTACAGTGGCATCATCATAGCTCCTTCGATCCTCCTGCCTCAGCCTCCCTCCCAAGTAACTGGGACTACAGGCACATGCCACCATGCCCAGCTAATTTTTCTATTTTTTGTAGAGACAGGGGTCTCACTCTGGCCTAGGCTGGTCTCAAACTCCTGACCTCAAGTGATCCTCCCACCCCAGCCACCCAGAGTGCTAGGATTACAGGTGTGAGCCACCACACCCAGCCCCAGATAATTTTTTTATTTTTTTGTAGAGATGGGATATCACTATGTTGCACAGGCTTGTCTTGAACTCTCAGCCTCAAGTGATCCTTCCACCTCCCAAAGTGCTGGGGTTACAGGCATGAACCACCACTCCTGCCTCTCTTCCTAATTTAAAATGACTTTTTATAAGACATCAGATACCATCTTCCTCCTTTTAGATTAGATCAAGTTGGAAAAAGAAGTTATAATGCCTAGACTCGTGAGAGTGTAGTGAAATGATTACCTTCTTAATTGGTAGCATTGCAATTTTTAAGTAACTTATTGTTATGAAAACAATATGGGTTCATTGTAGAAACTTGGAAAACACATAAACATGAACAGAAGAAAAGAAAATTTACCTGGATTCCCAGTACTAGAAATAACCACCTTTTGAATGCTTATTTCTTCCATTTTTTTCTCTGCTTGTGCATATATGGCATGTGTGCATATAATTTTCGGAAGAAACTGAAGTTATAGTGGGTGTATAGGCTATCCTTTTCTACTTAATGTTATATCATGAGCATTTCCTTGTTCTTTAAAATATTCTTTGGGGTCGGGCATGGTGGCCCATGTCTGTAATCTTAGCACTTTGGGAGGCCAAGGTGGGAGGATTGCTTGAGGCCAGAAGTTCAAGACCAGCCCGAGCAACATAGCGAGATCCCATCTCTACAAAAAAATAAACAAATTATCTGGGCATGGTAGCATGCATCTATAGTCCCAGCTACTTGGGAGGCTGAGGCAGGAGGATTGCTTGAACCCAGGAGTTTCAGGTTGCAGTGAGCTATGATAATGCCACTGCACTCCAGCCTGGGTGATAGAACAAGACCCTGTCTCAAAAACAAAACAAAATATTCTTTGGAAACTTTATACTTTTTAATGGAATCATCATAATCTACCATTTGCCTATACCATGAATTGACCATTTTTCTTCTGGTTGGATAAATATTCAAGTGTTCCAAATATTGTATATATAAAGACCATAGTGACATAAGTCTTTTTGTTTTGGTTTGGTTTTTTTTGTTGTTGTTTTTGTTTTTGTTTTTGTGACATAAGTCTTTGAGGTAGTTTTATAATTTGATTAAAACTTTATTTTAAAAAACATATTTTGAACACCAGACACTATATTAGGTCAGATGGATTACCTAATTATGGGTACAAGATTAATAAAATGTAGTACCTGTCCTCAAGGGGTTAAGTCTACTGGAAAAACATTTAGTTATACGTGTGAAGAGCCTTAATAATAGTCTTACCCTTTGCCCCAAGAATTCTACTTCTGGGAATTTATCATGGTAAATAATTATGAAGACATATATTAAGATATGTAGTAACACAGAAAAAAAGCAAATGCTATAATATTAAGTGGAAAATAATGTTATAACTAAAATGTAGTCATGTGCAGCATAGTGATGTTTCAGTCAATGACAGATGGCATATACAATGATGGTCCCGTAAGATTATAATACCATATTTTTACCGTGCCATTTCTACATTTAGATACACAAAAACTTGCCATTGTGTTACAATTACGTACAGTATTCAGTACAGTAATACGCTGTGCATATTTGTAGCCCAGGAGTAACTGGTTATATACCATACAGCCTAGGCATGGAATAGGCTATACCATCTAGGTTTGTGAAAGTACACTCCATGATGTTCACACAATGACAAAATTGCCTAACAATGCATTTCTCAGAACATACCCTTGTCATTAAGCAACCTGTGACTGTACATGCAAAGGAAAAGACTGGAGGGACACATCAAATGATATTTGTGTTAGAGTGATTAAATTATTTTTGCCAATTTTTCTGTATGTTATTACTTTAGTTTTTAAGTTTTTTTTTTAAGAAAATTCTTTCATTTCATGAGGGATACATTTTTAATAATGTATAATAATTTTTATCCTTAAAACTAACATTTCTTCCTGAGGATTTCTATGTGGCTCACATTTACCATTCTCAATTGACTCTAAAAAGGTATGAGCAGCAGCGAGACAATCTCGCCCAGCAGTCTTTCAACATGGAACAAGCCAATTACACCATCCAGTCATTGAAGGACACCAAGACCACGGTACTCCTAAACACCTTTTCCTATCATTTTATTTTTTTACTCTTATGCTCTTTTCCTGTGGTTTTTAAAAGACAGCTTAACCAACATGACTTCTTAAGATATTCTGTTTTCTTCTACCTTTTTTTAGGTTGATGCTATGAAACTGGGAGTAAAAGAAATGAAAAAGGCCTATAAGCAAGTGAAAATCGACCAGATTGAGGTGAGATATATGCCAGTTTCTGCAAGAACATGCACTAGTTTTTGAAAGAATCCAAATGAATGTGTGTGTGATGAGAAGAGCACAGAAGAGGGATTGACTCTCGGGCCTGCCATTTACTAGTAGAATAACTTTGGGAGGGTATCAAAGGTCTCAGTGTCTTTATTGATGCAAGGATCCTAATACCACAAACAGGCACAGGTGATCTCCAACTTACAATGGTTCAACTTAGGATTTTTCAACTTTACGATGATGTGAAAGCAATATGCATTTAGTAGAAATCATACTTCAGTACCTGTACTACCATTCTGTTTTTGACTTTCAGTATAGTATTCAATAAATTGCATGAGATAGTCAACACTTTATTATAAAATAGGCTTTGTAATGTCAGTGTTCTGAGCATGTTTTAGGTAGGCTAGGCTAAGCTATGATGTTCAGTAGGTTAGGTATATTAAATGCATTTTCTACTTACGATATTTTCAACTTAAGATGGGTTTATTGGGATGTAACTTCATCGTAAGTAAAGGAGCATCTGTATTATAAGGATGAAATAAATGAGCCAGTGTATCTAACACACAGTACATCCAGTAGTTACCTCTAACTCACTTAATGAGTTTTAGTCTGTTTCCTCAATTGTAAAATAGTGATGTTACTGCCTGTCTCCTGGGATAGTCACAAGTATTAAATGAAGATATGTATGTAGTGCTTAACACAATTCCTGGCATTGAGTTGGTTCCCTTTTCTAGTAATTCTCTTTAGATTTTTTATAGTGTCATTAGCTCCTTAAAATTAGCATTTCTTCTTGGGATTGGGTTTTGGCCAGGGAGGTGAGCCCTAAGAGCTTGGGTGCTCTCAACTATCAGGTGAACAGCTCAGGTGGCAAGCAGAGATGACGGATGGAGTGAGTGGTGACTGATCAGAGGAAAGAGCCTCCTTTCTGCATATACAGTGGTGCTTTTTACCCCCTGACTAGAATGTCTGTTTCCTGGAGGGCAGGGACTTGATTTTGTAAACTGTTGTATTCCCAGTGCCCAGAACAATGCCTGGCCATAGTTGGCACTCAGAAAGTATTTGATGGTTGATGAATGAGAGGGTATTAAAGGAGATAAAGCAGTACTGTCCAATTCAAGCAGTTTTTGTTGGGTGAGCAATTACTTCATAACAGGCATTTTGGTGCCTCTGCAATGGTATTCTCTGGCAGTGCTGATCTTTAGTAAGAGTGAAGTTATTCCTGCCCTCTTACTTTTTTCAGGCATTTCTCCTTAGACTGTCCTTGGCCATCTCTAATCCTCTACAAGTGTCTGCTTATATGGAGTTAAGCTTCATAAGATCTACGGGGAGATTCACTGAGAAAAATGTTCTGTGTGTGCTTGTCTTTTTTGTGTAATATTATTTGGCAACAAAATGAAATGCAATTTTGTTTTCTGTTTTTAGGGTACCTTGTGTTTTAATTAGAACTTTTTAATATGAACAAAAGAGAAGCTGGTCTTTGTGAGTTTTGTGTGTCTCTCCGTCTTTCGCCTGTGGTTGTCTGTCTCCCTGCCTGATTATTCTTTTCCAGTGGATTGCCACCATGACAGGTGGAGAGCCTCTTTAACTCTTGTGGCATATATGTCTTTTGGTTGGTCTATATATTTTGAATTTGGTTAGATTTATTTTCCTAAAATACTTGTAAACGTTTTCATTGTTTTATAGCTCTCATTTTTTATTTTGCCTTTGTATGTGGGTGTGTGTGTAGTTCTCTTTTTATCATTTTTGCTTTTCAGTTTCTGCCCATCAATGCATCAGCGTTCTTTTTAACTTAGTGCTTGTATTTGTTTATATTGCTTTTGTTTGTTAATATAATATTGAACTAACTAATGCTTTGTGTGATGAGTTTTTTTTTCTGTGTCTATTCTAGAGTCTATTGCTAGGAATACTACTCGTAGGTGATTTTGGGAGGCTTGTCTTGATATGTACAGTATAAGCTTGACATGATCTGCTTACTCTATGTTATCTTCTCTCTTTTATTAATAATTATTGCTTCAGCCAGTGCTTCTCTGTATAGCAGAGTGTTACATGTGTACGGTGTGGTAGATTGGCACTTAGAAATGCAGAAAAGCAAAGATTTTTCTTTAAAAATTTTTTTTTCCTCCATTTTACTTTCTACCCTTTTCACTAGTATATGGAAAAACAAACCTATTCTAATTCGGGGGCCAGCAAGAAATTTTAAAATGCCTTGCATTGCTTTAGAAATTCTGAAGGAAAAGTCATGCTCATTTAGACTTTCTGCTTTTTTTTTTTAGACTTTCTGCTTTATTAACACTAGTTCTGTTCCCCTCTGTGTGCAATATTAGTATATAAAGAGCATATTGTTGTTCCATATATCTTTAACACAGCAGAATATATATAGTGTTAGGTGTTTCGTGTTTTACATATATTATTGCAATAAATCCTTACAGTAGCCCTGGCGATATGGCTGTTAATAATCCTGTTTTACAAATGAAGAAACTAAAGCTTAGAGACATTACTTCTCATTGAGGAATGGCAAAACTTGAACTGACTTCAGAGTCTGCCCTCCTAACCATCACACCAGCAGCCCTTTGTTATGCTATGCCACTTCTCAGATTGGTTTCATATTTTTTCTTGCCTTGTAGTAGTCTCCCAGTTAAGCACTGGTAAATCATTAACAGATGATTTATACCCTCAGTCAATTTTTTTTTTTTTTACCAGCCTACTCTCACATATCAAGCCTATTACGAGTCCCTTTCTATTTCCCCTTCCAGGGCGGACCCAGTACTACTTTTTCTACCACCCAGTTGTATCTGCTATTGCTGCCTTTCCCTACACAGTGTTGGCAGACTTGAGAAGAGTAATGTGCTTATCTGAATTACCTCCTTTTCTCTGTTAACTAGAAAAATGTTGTAAGTTTAGATGTTGCTTGATTTAATGTTTCAAGTAAAACTTTCTATAATAGTAGAGCGCTGATGGGCATCTATTCTCACAGTAGGACTTTT